>JAMYXO010000065.1:12500-15000 GCA_033310375.1 Conus canariensis | reverse complement strand
GGCGACACTGCCTTTCATCAAGACGAAGAAGTCGCACTTTCAAACTCTATCCCAAAGGGTAAGTACTCTCCTTCTCATTTACACAAACTAAGCTCCATTCAATATTCAGCAGTCAAGGGGTCAAATGCTCACTGTCTCGGAAACATCCTGAAACAAACAAGATGCAAAGCATATAAACGTATTCCCAGTTTATCTTGAATACGCGTGAGATATTCCATAAAGAGGAAAAACCGTTTTGGCCTGTTATAGCCGTTAGTAACGGCTCATCTGGTAAACATGGGCCATTATCTGTGACCCATAATGAGCATACCTTCAAATATTCAGAAAGATCGGCCAAATACTTTCTGAGATTTTCCATAAAGAAAAAAGATGTTATAGGCCACTATAGCTGTAAGTAACAGCTATAACGGTAAAATAAAACATCGGGCTTGATCCATGACTCATAATGAACATACCTACGAATTTTCAGAAAAATCGGCCTAGAACTTTCTAAGATATTCCTTAAAAGGGAAAAGACGTTATTGGCCGTTATAGCAGTTAATAAGGGTTATAACGGTAAAATAGCATATCGGGCATGATTCGTGACCCATAATGAACATGCCTACAAATTTTCAGAGAGATCGGTCCAGTACTTTGAGATATTCCATAAAGAAGGAAAACCGTTATGGGCCGTTACGGTCGTCAGTTACGGCCATAACGGTAAAATAACACACCGGGCATCATCCGTGACCTATAATGAACATACCTACAAATTTTCAGAAAGATCGGCCCAATCGTTTTGTCTGGAGCTGGTGGAACACATTTTGACCACGGACGGACGGACACACACACACACACACACACACACACACACACACACACACACACACACACATACACGCGCGCGAAATTCAAGATGTTGGACACACGCAGCAACTAATCTACCACGGTGGCCGTTTCGTGGGCCAAGAAATGGGAAAATGAAAACAAGATTTAATGGGAGACAAATGGTACCTAACAGCAGAGTACCGAGAACTCAGAAATTGTCTACCGTGTCCATCAGAGATTATCGGCTGAAAAAAAAAAGAAAAAAAAGTTGAAACCCGGCAGGGAGAAGACCCTGGAACTTTGAGCAACTTGGCTATGCAGAATCCAACTCCTCAGCTGACAGGAAACCCTTCAACGGAAAACAAGGAGGTTGGTAGCCATGATTTCAGTTCTCTCGACGCGAAAGAAGTGATTTTGTCTTTTTGCAAACGCATTGAAATGTTGGAGAATGCGTGATTTCTCAAAACAAATTTCTTCTCGAAAACGGATCTAATCGCAAAGTGAGACGACTGCAGGCGGGAATCTAAACAAATCTTAAATAAATGTTAGCGAACCGCCCAGAGAAACGTGGACAAACGAGTCACAAGACAAAACACAACGCGTTTCGATCTCTTAGGTCTTCTTCAGGTGAGATACAAACGAATAAAATAACGAAAATTCACTTAGCTTTGCCCTGTCGTCGTCGGAAGGGCCGCTTTGGGGTCTCCCACACCAGACTCCTCACGTGCTGTCCAATGGTTCCTGCAAGCAGGCTAGAGCCCCGTTTTGAAAGGTGAATTTTGTCATGAAGGTGGTCAAGTCTTATGTTATCATTGTCAATGAAACTGATGTTTTTGACTTCAAAGAGGTCAGACGTGATCTTTGCATTGAACAGCTGTCTGCTATCATTTCTCCTCATGCACTTGAAAGTTCTACAAGTTCCTTGCGCTGAACTCTGAAGCGATCTGAAGCGATCTGAAGCGATCAAAGCCAAGTGAATTTTCGTTATTTTATTCGTTTGTGTCTCACCTGAAGAAGACCTAAGAGGTCGAAACGCGTTGTGTTTTGTCTTGTGACTCGTTTGTCCACGTTTCTCTGGGGGGTTCGCTAACATTTATTTAAGATTTGTTCTCGAAAAAATCAAACCGCAAGTTACTGTGGTGACCACTGCCACACAGACAGAAACATGCCTTCCAGATGCAGCTAAAGTAGTTGTTTCAAATTCAGGGAGCAATCCCTCTCCAGCTAAATCCCTGTCCACGAAAAATAAAGCAGATCATTGTGAAATTGGTCAAAAACCTGTGCCTAAAACCAGACCAAAAGCAAATAATGACGTCAATCCTGTTAGTCAACATGACCGAAGATCGAAATACTCAAGGAAGGATGACGTCAAAGTACCTGAGAGGAATAAAAAAAAAAAAAGATCTCAGTGAATCTAGAAAAACACAAGATGCGAAGCATATAAACGTACTCCCAGTTTTCCAAACCGCTTATAAATCGGCCAAGTTCTTTGTGAGATAAGAAATAAAGGCAAAATAACGGTTTTAACGGTTATTTAACCGATGTACACTTTTGAAACTGGTATTTTAGTCCTCACTGGGCTAAAGCCTGTGTACATACCAAATTTCATCCAAATCGGACAATATGTCAAGAATAACAGTTTTTAACGGTCAGATTTTGAAACACTACATGGAAGTGCCATTTGTGTGTAATA
>JAMYXO010000065.1:0-5000 GCA_033310375.1 Conus canariensis | reverse complement strand
CCCCGGGTCAGGGACGCAGGCATCGACCAGCTCGGATCTGCGCCCTCACCCCCAACGGTCGAACCACCCCGATCGACCGTTCAACTTTCCCCTAGGGGTACAGGACGTTGGGGAGCGGACTTCTTTCGCTCCCCGGTTGGGCATCGTCCGCGGTTCCCGTTCCTCCGGGGGGAGGATCGACCAGCGGGACCAAGGGTAACCTCCCTTCGTCCTCTGAGGTGGATCCGCAGCCATCCCAGCCCGCTCCCACACGGCCAGGAGGCTCGGCTACCGCACCACCCACCGGCCACCTTGCCATGCAGGGGGCCGGCACTGATCGCACCCGGGAGATGCAGGAGGCAGTGCTCTCCCTGGGGCGGGTGCGAGACAGCTCGCCTTCTCGCTACCCTCCCCTTGGTGCCCAAGGTTACCCGGGTCCCCGGGGAGACTCTGCCCCAGGGCCGCCACAGCCCGTCGTACTCTCCGGGGACCGGTGGCTCTATTCCCCGAGAGGAATCAGTGGCTTAGGGCTGACACTCTTCCAGACTCCTCCTCCGGTCGCATGTGGCATCCTGCCTCCCGGAGTTGGATCGACCTGGGGCCCCCTTCCTCTCGGGCGCTGTCCGACCGGCTCTCCCCCAGTCTGCCCGCCGAGTATGGAGCCACCAGGGACCCATCCTCCTTCGAAGGTGGATCTGATCATCCCCTTCTGGATTACTCTGACCCTCAACTCGAGGACGGGGTCGAGGAGTACGGGGTCGAGGACTCCCTCCCCCAGTCTGGTGACCTCTCCATCCTGGAGAGCTGGCGTCCAGATCTTGTTGTGAGGGAATCCCCTCCCTCTGACAACATCTTCTCCTTTAGCCGTTTCACTGGGGAGCCCCCTGCCCAGCGATCACGGCCGAGGATAGTCGCCCCCCAGACCCTCCCTCCCTTGTGGGACAGACCGGCTTCTTTCGCCAGGGGTGCACATGCCATTCCCCCACCAGGGATTGACTTCTTGTCAGCCCCTAACGCGGCTCCAGTAGGAGCTTTCCTCAAAGACCCACGTCATGGCCCCATGTCTTTTCCCTCTTCTCTGCCAATCCGGCCACCAGGGACATTGCCATTTCTTCCGCCGACCTCAGGCTCACGCCCAACCTCGCCCCCCCCACATCCACCCCTGTTCTCATCAAGAACTTGACGGAGTGGGATAGAATTGCCAGGACTGGCATTCTCCACACCACCGCGGGACATGCATTCATGGACATGTTCCTGCAGTGAGCGGAGGAGCTCTGGGCAAAGGAGGGCATCACTGCCTCGGTGGCTTCGGATCCCGACGACTCTGAGGCAGATCCTAGCCTATTCGACGACCCCCTCTTGCGTTTCCTGGTCAACAAGATTTCGCATCACCTCTGGGCTGCGGCGGACAGCGCGGCCAGGTGCCATTTTAACTGCCTGTTAGCAGTGAGAGATGCTGTGCTATCTCAGGCCAATCTCTCCCCGGCGCTCAAGGCGGCCTTACGCGCCCGGGTCAGGAACAGTCGCTCTTCGGTGACTATTCCACTGCTGTCATCACTCATGCAGTCGAGGAACGCAAGCAGGCGGCGTCTTTTGCGGCCAAGCCCCCTCCCCAGCATCGTCCTCGCCAGCATCGCCCTCCTGGACCCTACTCCCGTCCGGCCCCCAGACCCCAGCCTTACCCCAGACAGGCCCCCCCTCGCACCTCAAAGCCCGCCAGACGACCTTCTTCTGCCGTTGCTAGATCAAAACCGAAAAACCCCCATCAGCAGAATTTTCGGTTCGGTCAACAGGCCCGGCCTCGGAGGTGACTAGTAGACTCACCTTCGGAGGAGCGAGAACTGGCAGACTTCTTGCTCCTCCCCGGCCCCGCGGCCCCTTTGGCAGGCAGCCTGTCCCAACATGCCCACCAGTGGCGGCGTATGGGACTCAACCCTTGGATAGTGTCAGTGTTACAAGAGGGGTTCCGTCTGCCCTGGGCACACGATCGCCCCCCTCTGCTATCCTCTCCTCCTCCTTCCCCCGGCGATCCCCCCCTGGCCCAGGCGGAGGCTCTTCGCCTGGAAGTCGAGGACCTTCTTCGGAAAGACGCCATCACCCATATACCCCACCCAAACCCCGGGTTTTACTCCCACCTTTTTGTGGTCCCCAAGTCCTCGGGGGGCTGGAGGCAACCCCGGCCCAGATCAGAGATTCCATCCACCATCTGGACTGGGCCACCTCTATAGATCTGAAGGACGCGTATTTTCAGATCCTCATTCATCCTTCCCACAGACGATACCTTCGGTTCGTCTGGCGGGGCGGGTATATCAGTTCAAGGCGCTCCCCTTCGGACTCTCCCTGGCTCCCTTCCTTTTCACGAAGGTAGTCAAGGAGATGGCCGCCCTTGCCAGACAGGAGGACATTCGCCTCTTGGTTTACCTCGACGACTGGCTCGTCCTGGCTCCCACTCAGGCCCTGTGTCAAGCCCACACATCCAAACTTCTGCGCCTTTGCTCCTCACTAGGGTTCGTCACCAACCCCGAAAAATGCGAGCTCTCGCCCAGTCAGAGCTTCTCCTTCCTGGGCATGAGTTTCGACACCACCTCCATGCTAGTCTCCCCAACCCCGGAGAGGTCCACCCGCCTGATGGACCTCATCTCCCACCTCCGCCTCTCTCCCCTCGCGTTGGCAAGGACACTGTCCTCCCTTTTGGGGATGATGGAGTCCCTGTCGCCTCTCATTCCTCTGGGCAGGGTCCCCAAACGACAGCTTCAAAGGGAGTTCCGACGTCGTTGGTCGCAGACCGCCGACCGCTGGGACCAGACCATTCCCCTCGGGCCTTGGTTCTTTTGGGCCACAGAGGAGTGGCTCAGCCCCTCCATCCTGAGCCCGGGGTTCCCATCTCCCTCCCATCCCAGGCCCTACATCTTTACACAGACGCCTCCAACTCGGGCTGGGGGGCCCATTTGGAGAGCAGTCATGCCTCGGGGGTGTGGGACCCATTGACTGCCCGTCTTCACATCAACATCCTGGAACTGGAGGCGGTCCGACTAGCCCTCCTTCACTTCCAGACACTGGTCTCGCACCGATTTGTTCTTCTTCTCACGGACAACACCTCGGTAGCCTGTTACATCAACAAGGGGGGGGGGGGGGGGGGCACGCTCCATCAGTCTCTCCCTCCGGGCAGAGGCCCTCCTCCGCTGGTGTCACACGCAGCGAATCACCCTTCGCGCGAGACACATAGCAGGGACGCACAACATCCTGGCAGACTCTCTCAGCCGCTCCGGGTCCGTCCTCCACACCGAATGGACCCTCAGCAGGCACACGCTAAGCTCGGTGTGGGAACATTGGTTCACACCCATGATCGACCTGTTCGCCACCCGATTCAATCATCGTCTGCCAGTGTATGTGTCTCCCGTCCCGGACCCTCAGGCGTACGCGATCGATGCCCTATCCCTTCCCTGGTCCGGCCTCATAGCTTACGCCTTTCCTCCCTTCCCGATCCTTCACAAGGTGATCAGGAAGGCGAGACTCGAGGGACCCAGGCTCATTCTCATAGCCCCATGGTGGCCCACTCAGTCCTGGTTTCCGGACCTCAAGTCCCTCACTCACGTACCCCCTCTCCAGTTGAACGCCCGGTGGGACATGCTCAGGCAACCCCGCTCGGGTCGCCCCCACTCCAATCCCCAGGCGCTTCGCCTCCACGCCTGGCTCCTGTGCCAGCCGGATTGCGAGCATCTAACCCCACCTCCCAAGCGGACAGGTCCCAGTCCGTCCTTAACATTCTCTCTGACGCCGGGGCCTCTCAGGACCTCCGAGACCTAGCAATGGCCTCTCGCAGAGCTGGCACTGAGTCCCTTTACGATTACAGGTGGAGGAAATGGGTCTCATGGTGCAAAGACAACTCTGTCCCACACAATCGTCCCTCAAATATCCAGATAGGAAATTTTCTGTCCCACCTAAAACTATCAGCTAGCTCCATACGGGGCTACAGGTCGGCCATCTGCACGACCATCCGCCAACTGGGAGGACCGTCCTTTGAGAATGACTTCCTTCTCAGAGAGATCTCTAGAGGAGTGGCCCTTCGTGAGGCCCGATCCCCAAGGCGCGTTCCCCTTTGGGATCTTTTCACTGTACTCGATGCCCTCAGGAAACCTCCTTTCGAGCCTATCTCCTCCCTCCCCTTCGACCTTCTTTCTATGAAGACCACCTTTCTCCTCGCTTTGGCCTCGGCCAGAAGGCGGAGCGAGATCCACGCTCTCAGCGGGGACCCCAGAGACATTGCCTTCCACACGGACGGCTCTGTCTCCCTTAAGTTCCTTCCCGAATTCCTGGCTAAAAACCAGGAACCCGGTAGCCCCTCCCCCTACCTCGTCATCCGCCCATTGGCGGATATCCGAGGTGGAGAGAGCGGTGGTGACAGGACTCTGTGTCCTTCCAGGTGTCTAAGACACTACTGGGAACGTTCACGCCCCAGGCGCGCTTCTCAGAGACGTCTCTTTATTTCCATCAACCCCAAGAATAAGAAAGACATCTCAGCTGGCACTATCTCTAGGTGGCTGTCCAAGACGGTCAAATCGGCCTATGCCCAGACGTCCAAGGTCCTCCCGTCTTGTCCCCCCGGGCCCATGAGGTCAGAGCACTGGCCGCTTCTGCAGCTTTCCAGCACTCTGTCCCCCTGCGCCATCTCCTGGAAGCAGCCTACTGGCGTTCGGAGAATCCCTTTATAAACTTTTATTTAAGGGACATCCGCATGACCAGGGCTGACGGTTCTGAAGGGATATCCTTTGTGGCGGCTAATGCAGCCATATCGGTTAACCCCAAGAACCACTAGGGCACTCGCCCTCCTCCTTTTACGATAAATTCTGCTATGGTCTGACATGGTACAGTATATGACGCCAAAATGGGGAGTTTGTATTATACTCCCTGTTTGGCTAGTATACTTACCATGTCAGACTCTAATGCCCGCCCTACCTTCCCCACTAGCGCCAAGGTCCTTGGGGTTACCTGGCGTGCAGGCCTCGATGAATGAGGTACAG
>JAMYXO010006582.1:7500-13378 GCA_033310375.1 Conus canariensis | reverse complement strand
TTCAAAAGATGGGCACAAACAAGAATTCTGTAGAAAATGTTTAACAAGAATTCCGTCCGTTTAAGCTGCGAGGGAACATGTAAAACATTGTCTCAGTCCAGTGGACTGCAATACAGAACTAATTATGCCAAGAGAAGGCAGTAAGGTTAGTTTTAAGAATTACAAAAAACTCCAGAGGTCGCCATACGTTGTTTACGCAGACTTCGAGTCGCTTATTGTTCCTTATGAGGGGCCAGCTCCAAAACATTTACCAAAAACAGTTATAATGAATAATCACCAGATTTGTTCATTTGCCTTCATTGTTGTCAGGTCAGATGGTGAACATTCAAAGCCAGAATTATACAGAGGACCACATGCAGCAAAACATTTCTTAAAACGCATGCAAGAAGTTCGTAATGTCTGTTCTAATAATCTAGACCTATCCGATCTTAAGATGACCCCTGAAGATCAAGATCGCTATGACTCAGCCACTCACTGTTGGATTTGTGGTTTAGAGCTAACACCTAAAAGTTTAAACCCAACAGTAAAGGATCATGATCACATTAGGGGGAAATTTAGAGGAGCAGCACATAACAATTGCAATCTTCAACTAAAGTTTGATCCTAGGACTTGGAGACTTCCTATATTCTTTCATAACTTGCGAGGTTACGACTCTCACCTTATAATGCAAGCAGTAACTAGCGCCTTTAGGGTGTCATGCATTGCACAGTCATCAGAAAAGTACATGTGTTTCACTTTAAATAACATGTCTTTCTACGACTCTATGCAACACATGATGGGGGGGTTAGAGTCACTAGCAGGATCCTTAAAGTCCTGCCCAATAACAGAAGAATATTTTGACCCAACGCTCGTTAGAAAGGGCGTTTATCCTTATGAGTACATGAACAATTGGGAAAGGTTTGACGAAGATACACTTCCGCCTAAAGGTGCGTTTTTTAGTAGTCTTAGAGGAAAGGACATCAGTGATTCTGATTACCAGCATGCTCAAGATGCGTGGCAGAAGTTAGAGTGTAAAACGATGGGAGACTATCATGATTCCTATTTAATGGCGGATACCTGTTTGTTGGCGGACGTCTTTGAAAATTATAGGAAGACCTGCATAAAACATTACAGCTTGGATCCTGCGCATTATATTTCTGCGCCTGGGGTGAGTTGGGATGCTTTCTTAAAATTTACAGGAATACAGATTGATTTATTGTCTGACCTGCCAATGCTTCAGATGATTGAAAACGGATTGCGTGGAGGAATCAGTATGGTGTCGCACCATTACTGTAAAGCAAACAACAATACTTGGACGACTATGATCCAAGTAAAAGGTCTAACTATCTCATGTATTTAGATGCAAACAATCTGTATGGATGGGCATGGCGCAATCACTTCCATTACGCAACTTTAAAATGTAAACAGATACGAATAATATTCAAAAAGCATTAAAGTGGTTGGGCAGTTTGACGCCAGATCAACAGTGTGGATACATTCTAGAAGTTGACTTAGAATATCCTCAGGAACTCCATGATTACCATAATGACTATCCATTAGCAGCAGAAAGTCTAAAGACGGCAAAAACAGAACCACCTAAACTTGTGCCTAATCTTCGAGGCAAAAAAAATTATGTCTGCCATTACAGACTTCTCCAATTTTATTTAAGACATGGTTTGAAGTTGGCAGCTGTTCATCGTATAATTGCTTTTGATCAAGAACAGTTCATGAAACCATACATCATGAAGAACACTGATCTCAGAACTAAATCCGCAGATGCTTCAGAAAAAGACTTTTTCAAGTTGATGAACAACAGCTGTTTTGGAAAGACTATGGAGAATCCGCACAAGCGTAAAGATGTTAGATTGGTCACCAGAGAAAACGATGCAATTAAGTTGACTTCAAAACCTAATTATCAGGACTTCAGAAGATTTCATGATCAGCTTTTTGGCATAATGATGAAAAAAAAGAAAGTCAAATTGGATAAGCCCGTTTTTATTGGGTTTACTGTTTTAGAATTATCAAAGCTTTTGATGTTAGAATTTCTTTATGACTACTTTAAACCCTTGTATCCTGAGTCCAGAGTTCTGTACACAGATACAGATTCCTTTGTAATCGACATCCCTACTGAAGATATCTATAAAGACATGGAATTAGAAGTAGCTAAAGGGCATGCTGGATGGTACGACACATCTGATTACCCTAAAGATTCGCCTTTGCATTCAACTGTTAACAAGAAGGTTTTAGGTAAGATGAAGGATGAATTATCTGGAGACGTGATCAAGGAGTTTGTTGGTTTGAGGTCGAAAATGTACAGTCTTTCAAGTCAAAAAAAAGTTGTTAAAAAAGCAAAGGGAATATCTCGTAGTGTTGTGCAATCAAGCATATCCCATGACAACTATAAAAATCATGTTTGCTTGATGTGCACGAATTTTTTTTTTTTTTTTTTTTTTTTTTTTTTTTCAAGATATTCTTTATCCGTTATTCTGATAATCAAAATTTGGATCGTAGGCGATCAGGATGCGTTGCCGTGTGCCGATGAATCCGCTTAATTGTTTCCTTAATAGCTAAACACGTATCATATGATTCTTGTATTAATTCTAAGGTCTCTTTTTTTATCATCTTTTTAGTTTCATGTAAGATTTCTTCCTTTTGAGCTTCCATTTTAAACTCAAATATATTTACGTAAATTAATTAAGCGGAACTGTGTCTGGGGGGATTATTTGCAGTTCTTCCTTCACAAAAGATCTTTGAGGGCTGGTCGTTTTGTTGTGCCAGTTTCTCGTAAATAATACACAGGCGGATTCATTTTCACAATTTTTTTTATCTCATATGGATCAACACTCCAAACTGGATCTGTTGCCCTAATGCGAGTGTCCCCTTCTGCTTCTCCCGGTAAATAAAGGTATCTCACTTTCAAACCAAATGGTAATAGTTTGCTTGATGAAGACTCTCCTTCAACAACATTTATTTTTTGTTTTTGATTGCTTGTACTGGTTTTAGACCTTTAAATTCTTCATTATTCATTGCACGTAGAACTGAGGGCAGTCTTTTTACCCATTCTGTGTTGCGAGAATTGTCAACCAGCTCTCTGTGATACTGGTAGGAAAAAAGCCTTTCAGATAACTGTTTGTTAAAGTTTTCAACCAAACCCTGTGATCTGTGAACACCCGGAATGCCTCTTTTAATGGTAACTCTATGTTTTAACAATAATTGATTCACTTGACCTTTAAATTCTTTTCCATCATCGACTTGAATCATGCGAGGATAAGTTAAGGAGCCTCGTTGATATATCAGTTGTATAGCGACAGCAACAGCAGAAGCACTCTTTTGTGTTAATGGTTCCGCATCTTTGTATCTTGAAGCTATGTCAATGACTGTAAGTGCGTACTTAAATCTTTTTCGTCTAATCGTATCATGGGGTAAATATAGAAGATCCATTTGATGGGTGTCGTTTGGAGTTATATTCACAAAGTGTGGTCTCTGTAGTTTTTTAGGCGCTGGTAGATAAATTTGCCAAATCGCTTGTTTAGATAACCATTCCTTTGCTGTTTGTTCACTGACTCCCGCTGCTTGGCTTAGCTTTTTAATTGCCGTGATTCCCTTCCAATATCCTTTTGGTGAATAATAGATTTTGTTCATTTTTTATTCAGCCAATATTATGCGCAACAAAATACACAACGGTCATACCAAAGGCAATAAACAATATTTCTTGCATCTTTTGTTTTTCTGATGGTTGATAAAAGTCGCTGAATTTTGGGGAGGCAATGTCTCGATTGGCTTGCCTGTTACAAGATAATATTCTTTTATTGCTTGATCAACATCTTTAAATGTGTAAGCTGCATGTCCCTGTTTTTTCAGTTCATCGTTAATAAAATCTAACTGCTCAATTCTCTGCTTTTCATACGCAGCTTGTGCTGCGGCTAGTTGCTCCATAGCTTTGTTATGTCTTTTTCTCTCGCCGTCATCCCGTAGTTTACTAAATGCGTAATTACTTCCGCTAAAAGCAAGCGCATTAACCACAGCGCCACCAATCATCATTACGAGTGAAGCCATTTTTATAAATGTATTTTTTTAATTTTACATATTAATACTGTCTGGAATTATTCCTTGCTTAACTAGAAAATCTTTCGTAGCAAATGAAGCTGTAATAACAGCAATCAGCTTTGCTGAGTCTTCAAAGTCTAGTTTGCCAAGATCTGCTGGTTTTATTTTAACAGGCTTTTACCAAGCATTGTGTATCCTACACTTAGGCCTCCAATAACAGCAGAATGGTATACAAGGTTAGTAATAGTTTTTTCGGTGCTCATTTTTAAAAAATAAAATAATATTTATTTATTAATAAAACATGAACTGCGATGATCTACTACAGCTTCAGGGCAGCCTAAACGTTCCTGAACTTATGATTACAAATGATCAAGTTGATGACCAAGATATTATGCCCAAAAAGGAAAGGCTGTATTCTTTGGCAGCATGTGGAAAAACAAAACAGTACCTTGGAAATGAATTCAGCATAGAACAGATTCAACAAATGTCGCCACAAGACATTGTAAAGTATCACAACAGGTATGAAGCGCAACTGGGGTCAAGAATGGTAAAAAGTGTTGGGCAAACGGTTCTTAGTTTGTACACTAAACTAGTTAGTAGATTTGCTCCCATTGATTCTGAACAAGATTTTATGTATGATTTAACGCAGGATCCAGTTTTAACAAAGTCATTAGAGTCTCTAGGATGTGATCTATATTACAGATTTGGAACATTATTGTCGCCATTAATCATGGGATTAATTACTTTTAATCATATAGATTTTGTTTCCCTTCAAAATGACCGAGCCAGAAAATCAGCAGAATCAGAAAACATTGAATCAGGTGGAGAAAGTGACCAGTAAAAAGCCTCCTCATCCTGGGCGCGTTGCAGCAGGGAAAAAATTAGCAGAGTGGAACAAACAAAAAAAATTAATGTTACAATCACAGAATGTAACTCATAATGAAAACATAACACCGCCAACGCCAACAGTGTTGCCACAGCCAGTTGTTTCAATGCCTGCTGTAAATACACAAGAACAAGTTGATTCAAGCCCTACAACAACAGGCTGCCTACAACACCAAAGTCGTCATGGAATATTGAACTTAAAACAGTTTTCATTTTTGGCGTCATTGCTGCTGGGGTGGTTATTACGGTTATAAAATATATAAACAACGCCAGCAAAAACCAAAGCAGTCCAAAAAATCTCAGCCACTAAATACAGAAGCCGAACAAAAAAGCATGCCAGAACCGCCAACAACAAAAGACCATTTTGATCCATTTCAAATGCAATAATTATATATTGACTTAAATAAAACTTGGTTGTGCTTAGAGGATGGACTTAGTTATGAACTTGAGCTGACTTGATTAAGTACTTGAGCTGACTTGATTAAGAACTTGAGTAAGAATTCGAGTTGACTTAATTAAAAACTTGATTAAGAACTTGAGGTGACTTGATTAAGAACTTGGGGCGACTTGATTAAGAACTTGATTAAGAACTTGAGGTGACTTGATTAAGAACTTAAAGGGACTTGAGTAAGAACTTGGGGCGACTTGATTAAGAACTTGATTAAGAACTTGATTAAAAACTTGTTTAAAACTTGAGGTAACTTGATTAAGAACTTAAAGGGACTTGAGTAAGAACTTAAAGGGACTAAGACAACACAATGATAGTGCCACAGTAGGTCTAGCGGGCTGAGCTTCTTGTTTACCAGCTGTGTGTCTCTGACAATGGTAATATGAGAAAGGCAAATGACGGGGCCCATATCCCTAATTGCAGGTGCTGACAGTAAGAACTTGTAAAGGGAGGAAGTAATAGCAGGCTTGCGGCGCGCACCTGACCAAGAACGTTTACGTGCGAGCGGCTATTTATAGG
>JAMYXO010006582.1:0-2500 GCA_033310375.1 Conus canariensis | reverse complement strand
TCAGTTCACGTTCTCTTTGACTAGGCGAACCAGCAATTGTTTTTAACTGTGTCTCCTCATTAAAACTCGCCTCAATTTCTGCTATTGCCTCATCTGTTCTTTGACTTAATTCTTGAATAGAGATCATTTCTATTTCAGATCGTGTTGGCAGCCTTTGCCCCAAGCTCTGTAGAGCACTAACAGCCTCAGGCCTTAAATCTTTAATAAGGTTTAATCGCCTTCGGTCGGCAACAGGGAGATCTCTAAGAATTGTGCTCTTGCTTAAAAACTTGGTCGGGTCTGGTTTTGTAGTAAGTCGTACAAGGCCTTTACTAGTCCTTACATACAGATGATTATTTTTATCCATCTTAAAATCAAAAGCACTGTGACCTTCTGGCGGCTCTAGTCCTATGCTTCTATAGAATGAGTTAATTTTATTTGTTAATAGTTCTGCACGAGCTGTAAGAACTCCAGGGGTGTTTCTTCTAATGAAGGGGCTGAAGAACGTGCGTCTTCAAGTTCTTCTTGCAATGAAGGACCCGATTCTGTTTCATCATCTTCCTCATTAGGATCAATCGCGTCATAATCGCCGCCTTCAGCCATATTTATATATTTATTATTTTTTGTTTTATAAAAAATGAACCCATACGGCTGCGACCTTGATCCATTCAGAAAAGCGAAGGAACCCCACGGCATAAAAGGCATAGGACAGACTGTGCGCGTTGTAAATAATCCATCAACAATTGAGCCCAATGAAATATTAACAGTAAGATTTAGTGACCTCGGGCCTGACGATGTTATAATGCCAGGCACTGCCAAGCTATCATTCAAAATAGATATTGAGTCGGCGGATCCTAATGCTACTGTCGTTGATAACCTGGGCAGGGCCATCATTAAAAATATGGTAATTAAACTGGAGGGTAGAGAAGTCTTCTCACTGAGTAGCGCAGACATTTTTAATCTCTATTCTGATCTATGGCTGCCTAGAACAGAAAGAAAAGACAAAATCTTTCAGGGAATCCAGAGCCCAAACGGCCTTAAGCACAGGCTTAATGCTGCAGATGCAAAGGAAGACGAGGGAGACCAGGCAATAGCGCGAGCATTTAAAAACAGATTTTGCATCCCTCTAGATTTTGAACTGTTAAAAAACCCACCAGCCATATTACCAAGGCGCACTAAGAGACAAACTTACTTACGAACTGACATTCAATGACAGCGGGTCTGTTATTCTATCAGATGATCCCTTAGCCAAATACACTGTTAGTAACATCTCTCTTAATTTTGACGTTGTTACTAACCCTGAACTAGCTAGAATAATCTTAAATCAGTATAAAAGTAGGGCGGTTGTTTACTTTAAAAGAGTTTTTACACCACAGTCTAGCGATTAAAAACAAGCAAGACACTGTCTGGGAAATAGCTATAAGCAATTCTTTAAGGTCCCTAAAGGGGGTTCTCTTGCTATTTACTAAACCCTCAGCTCCTTTTCAGAGAGAATCTGAGGTGTTTTACAACCCAAAAATTTGTCTTGCACAGTAGACGGCAAGCCTTTTCAGCTGTATTCAGCCGGACTTTTACCCGACCAACACTTTGATGAAATAAGAAAATTGTTTGCTGGAGGCAGACAGACAAGCCCCATAGCCGATCATGTGTGTAAAAAACTTCACCTTCACGATGTAAGACTCGAAGATTATCTAACAGACAAATATGGACTATGGCTGGATTTTAGATCCACGTATGACAACAGACTGCACGGGAGTGGAAGAAGGGTAGGGTCAGATGGCATACTCATACAGATTAATAAGGAAGAGGAGGAGAATGGCCAGATACAAATGCACGTTTTTGTGGTTTATGACGCCCAGCTGAACATTGAAGAAAATAGACTGAAAGAAATAGCCTATTAAAACAGATGGATAGTTTGAACTTTTTACCTAAAGACCCGCACTGTTCGCTTATTTGTGGGATTACTGGGTGTGGGAAAACTGTCTTCGTGCTTGATTTGTTACAAACAGTCTACAGATTTCATTACGAGTACATTGTTATATTCTGCACACCATTAAGCACAACAAGTCTTAAAAAGAAAGGCAGTTTGTTTGGACAGACGAGAATATATTTTTAGTTGATCCTACTGACAAGCTAAGCGACTGTTTAGAACATTACTATAGGCTATTTGAGGGAACCGAAACGCTGTTTATTATTGATGACTGTTCAGCTGAACAAGACATTGTTAAAAAAAGAAGGACTCTGTCTAAGCTAGCCTTTAGCGGAAGACACGCATTAGTTTCTGTTTGGCTCTTAACTCAGAAATACAATGCTGTCTTAAAAGACTTTAGATCGCAGTTAAAATCAGTCATCTTATTCTATACTAAGGACAGGATAGTTTTGAAGAATGTTTAAGTGAAAATTATATAATCAGGGACAGGGATGAACTAAAAAAAATAAAAGAACAGCTAGAAAAATCTAAGCACGCTAAACTATGCTTACGGACTGACCCGCCAGTTCAATACGTTTGCTTATTATAGAT
>JAMYXO010006581.1:10000-13378 GCA_033310375.1 Conus canariensis | reverse complement strand
TTTCTGTTCTTTTCGGCACATTGTCTTTCTGTTCTGTTCTGCCCCCTTTTGTCTTTTTGTTCGGGTTTCCAGAACAGTGTCTTTCTTTCTTTTTCCGGGTTCTCTAGGTCTGCTCTGTTCAGCACGTGTTTTTTTTTTTTTTGTTTTGTTCTGCACAGTGTTTTCTTTTTCTGTTCTTTTTCTATGTGTTTCGGGTTCTGTTCTGTTCTGTTCTGTTCTTGGGTTCCCTTGTTTGCACAGGGTTTTTCTGTTTGTTCGGGCCGTGTCTTTCTGTTTTTCTGTTCTAGGTTTTGTTTTGTTTCTTTCTGTTCTGTTCTTTTTCTCGGGGTCTGCTCTGTTTTTCACATTTGTTTTCTGTTCTTTTTCTGCCCCTTTGTCTTTCTGTTCTGTTCTGCACAGTGTCTTTCTTTCTTTTTCCACCCACAGTTTTTTTCTGTTTTGTTCAGAAACAGTGCCCTTTCTGTTCTTTTCTGCACAGTGTCTTTTTTCTGTTCTGCACAGTGTCTTTTTTTTTTCTGTGTCTTCTGTTTGTTCTTTTTCTGTGGGTCTCCCTCTGTTCTTTTTTTACACGTTCTGTTCTTTCTTTTTGCTGGGCCCTGTTTGGGGTTCCCTGTGCTGTGTCCTTGGTCTGCGGGTTTTCCTTTTTTTTCTGTCGTTGTGTTGTCTGCTGTGTTCTTTTATTTTTCTGTATGTTGTGTTGTCTGTTTGGGGTTCTTTACTTTTATTTTTGTGTTGTCTGCTGTGTTTTTTAATTTTAATTGTTGTGTTGTCTGCTGGTTCTTTTCTTTCTATTGTTGTGTTGTCTGCGGGTTTTCTTTACTTTCTGCCCTGTTGTGTTTTCCTGCTTGTTCTTTATTTTCCTATTTTGTTGTTTTGTCTGCGGGTTTTCCCCTTTTTCCTTTCCCCTATTGTTTTTTTTTTGGTTGGGGGTTGTGTGCTTTCCTTTCTATTGTTGTGTTGTCTGCTGTTTTCCCTTTTCTTTCTTTCTGGTGTGTTGTCTGCTTTTCTTTCGGTTCTCTGGGTTGGTTTGTTCTGTGTAATTTTGTTCTGCTCTTCACTGTCCTGCGGGTGGGGCCTTACTGTTATGATGGACTTCTCTTTGGGGTCTCCCTTGTACTGCTTTTTTGTGGGGACATAAAGTACCTTCGCAGTCTTTTTTCTGTGTCTTTCTGGGGATGTTTCCACGGGGGTTGGGGGTTGGGTTGTCTGTGTCCCCAAGGTTTTTTATTATGTCCATTGTGTTGTTGTCAGATTACCTGGTTATTTGGGGGCCCGGGGAACCTTTTTCCTCCTGACCCAAAGAAAATCCCCCACCAAGCGGAAAACTCTCCAAAAAAAGGTTTGGGTTTGACTGATGACATTTTTCCCGGGGCTGAATGTCTTTCACTCTGTCGCCATTTGGGTTCCCCCCCTGGGCAGTGGGGAAAACTCAAAAAAAAACAGGTGAAGCTTTTATGACCCTAAAGTGTATTACACTTTTTTGGTGACAGACTGGACATGTATGACCACTGAGTATATTAAAACTCTGTTGTTGACAGATGACATGTTTGACCATGAGTATATTACACCCCTGTTGGGGACAGGACTGACTGTTTTGCCCACTCAGTATTTAACTTGTTGTTGCCCGAGACATGTTGCCCATCAGTTTTTACACTCTGTTTTTGACGGGACTGACATGTCTGACCCCCCCTTTTATTAAAAACTCTTTTGTTGACAACTGACTTTTTTACCACTCATTTTTTTTCACTTGTTTTTCCCCAACAAAAAATTATGGCCCACTCAAAAATTTTAAAAACACCTTTTTTTAAAATTTTTACTTTCCCCCCCCCACGAAAATTTTCCCCCAAACTTTTTTTTTGACAATTTAAATTAAAGCCATCAGTTAATTGCACTTGTCTTTGAAAATTTTCCATTTTTTCCCCCCCGGGAGTATTTTAACACTTTTTTTCCCTGTGACAGATAAACTTTTTTATGCCCACAAAGTTTTATTCCCCCCAAACCTTTTTGCCCGGGAAAAAGGACTGCCCCTTTGTTTTGACCACGGGGTTTTATATTACACTCTGTCTGTGCCCGACTGACATGTATGACCCCGGGAGTATATTCCCTCTTTTGGGGGGGAAGACTGCATGTATGACCACTCGTAAATTTACACTCTTTTGGTGACAGACGGGAATGTATAAATACTCAGTGAAATTCCCACTCTGTCTGTGACAGATGACTTGTTTGACCACTGATTTATATTACACTCTGTTCTTTTTGTTAAACAGTAACCTGTATGACCACTCAGTGAAATTTACACTCTGTTGGGGGAACGGGGAACTGAATGTAGGGCCCATTTCAGGGTATTACACTTTTTTGGTGTCGGACCGGACATGTATGCCAACTTAGTGTTTTAAACCACTCGGGTTGGGGTTGACGGACTGAAATGTATGACCCCCCCTCAGAAAATTTTTAACTCTGTCTGTGACGGGACTGAGTTTTTTTGGGCCCCAATCAGTTATTAAAACCTGTTGACCCCTAAGTCCCCTTTTTAAACCACTCTGTTGGTGACTGACGTTTTCGCCCAAATCAGTATATTCCCACTCTGTTGGGTTTTTTACCCCCACTCTAAATCAGGGCCAGCGGGGGACCCCTCAACAGAAAACAGGGGACTGAGAATGCTTCCCACTCTGGCAATGTTTCCCCCTGGGGATGTCGGGGGCCGGGGGAGGAAAATTTCAGAACCAGGTGATTGACAGGGACCCTCTGCCCAATGTTTGTTTTTACACCCATTTGCTGTTTAGCCACCTCGACCCGCCCCAAGCGGAGAACTTCGACCCCAAAACGGTAAAGGGATGAACCTGACCATTCCATGTTTACATTTGCATTTTGCTATTGCCATTTGGCCCAAAGTCGGCCCCAAACAGGGGATGACTAAACAACTTGAACCAAAATTAAATGTTTTCCCACTGCTTTTTTGCTAATTGCCACGGCCAGTGGGGCACCAAACAGGGGACTGACTGACAACTCTGACCTTTCCGGTATTACACTGCTTTTTTGCTAATGGCCACTGCCCAAAGGTCGGCCCCAAACAGGGGACTGACTGCAACTTTGACCTTTCCCATGTCTTACATGCTTTTTTGTTTTTTTGCCCATCCCCAGTCAGCACCAAAACGGGGACTGAGGGAAAAACTCGACCTTTTCCTTGTATTACACCCCCATTTTACTAATTGCTCCCTGTCCAGTTGGCACCAAACAGGAAAACCTCATCACCAGAGGTCTGCTTAAAAACTCGGATCTCTGTTTTTCCTGGAAAAAAGCCCCCATCCCTCATTTTTCCCCTTTTTCTTTCCCAAGTCCCCCCCCGCAAACCAAAAACGGGTTTTTTTTAAAATGGTT
>JAMYXO010006581.1:0-5000 GCA_033310375.1 Conus canariensis | reverse complement strand
AAATTTAAAAAAAAGGGGGGAAAAAAAACCCCCCCCCAAAAAAAAAAAAACCAAAAAAAAAAAAAAACTGGAAAAAACCCCCTTAAAAACGGCCCCAAAAGACAGATGATTTCAGTGTGGGCCATACCTTTTATTCTCGGCCCCCCATTTGGGGACAAAAAAAAAAGGGCCATCCATGGACAAGCACATTGAAATAGTACTAAAAGACCACCCCCCATTTAAATGGATGGGCCAAATTTTAGCATAGAACGCCCACTGCTATCAGTAAAAGGGTAAAAATAGCATAAAATTGACCCTCCTTCAGGGGAAACAGCAAAAAAATAGCATAAATTTGACCATTTTTCCTGTCGAGGGGGACAGCTAACAAAGCATGCATGGTAGTTTAATATAGCATAAAAACCCCTGACCACTTCCTATCAATGGACACTAAAAGCACACCCCATGGATAGCAAATTATAGCAAAAGAACCCCCAAATGCAACCCAGTGGACAGATAACCTAGAAAAAAAAACTGACCCTCCCCTTTCCCCTTTGGTTAGTTAACCCCCTAATTTACCCATGGGAACCCTGCCATTTTTCCTCCAATGGCATTTAAAAACTTTGCTTTGGAAACTGATCACTATCAATGAATAGCGGGACTTGTTTGAAATGCCCACTTTACTATAAATTTGAATACCCCGGGGGGGGGGGATAGCTTGAAGGGACCATTTAAACTAAAAAAGGGGTAGCGGGCCCATAGCGGGAAAATTGACCACTTTTACTATCCTGAATAGCTGACATAACTTTAAAAACTGACCACTTTACTATCAATGGATAGCTGCATAGATAAAAGGGCCACTATTAAGGGAAACCCCGCTGGCCATAGCATAAAACCTAAACCACTATCAATGAAAAACTGGCATAGCATAAAATGACCCCCCTTTACTATAAAATTTTAACTGAAATAAACATGAACGGGGAACCACTTTTAAATGGATCCCTTGCTTAGTATGAACTGACCACATTATATAAATGGACAGTTTGCATACCCATGAAACTGCCCAATTTTCAATGGATATCTGACAGCATGAACGCCCACTATCAATGGCAGCTGACATAGCATGAACTGACCACTATCAATGAAACCCAGCGGGGCATAGCATGAACGGGCACTATAAATGGATACCTGACTTAGCATAACTGACCTTTACTATAAATAGATAGCTGAAAAAAAAAAACCTGAACTGCCCACATTTTTTGGATACCTGAATAGTATAAAACTGACCAAAAATTACTATCAAATGGACGCTAGCATAGCTTGAACTGCCCATTTCCCTGGTTATCTGACATTAGAAAGAATGACCACTTCAAGGGAAACAGCTGACAGCATAAACCCTGCCCACTTTTAAATTGAAAAACTGGCTACCCATGAATGACCACTATCAAGGGATCCCTGACATAGCATGAATAAACCACTTTACTATAATGGATAGCTGACATAACAGAATGCCCCCCTATAAGGGGTTTTTGACATAGTATGAACTGACCATTACTATAAATGGAAGCTAGATACCCATGAACTGAAAACTATAAATGGATATCTGCCCTTAGCTTTAAACTGACCATATCAAGGGGAAGCTGACATAACAAGAACCTGACCCCCTTTAAATTTTTAACTCCTTACCAAAACTAAACTTTCCTACCCCAATCCTTTACCAAAAAATTTAACCACTATAAAATCCACACCATTCCCTCTTCAATCCCCCAAAACCATTACAAACCCAACTACCCCCAAATCCCAAAAACACCCTTTTTACCCCAATTTTCCCTTAAACATAAACATTCCCCCTTTTTTAATCCCAAAACCCCTTTAAACTAACCATTAAAATTTAATTTACCCAAAAATTTTTAATAAACAAATTACCTTTAACACCCTTTTAAAAACCCCCCACAACCCCCAATTTTCCACTGCTTTGCAAAAACCCCCCCTCCCAAAAATGGTCAGCTAGTTAGCATGGAACGACCACTACAACAATGGTCAGTGGGAATTAGCAGGGAACTGACCACTACAAAAATTTACCCCCCATCCTTTTATCCACCCCAAAAACCCCCATTCCATAACCCCCCTTTACAACTTACCCACACCCTTTAACTACCCCTCAAAAAATTAAACCCAATAAACCAAAACCCAACCAAAACCCAAATAACACCCAAAAAACCTTTTACAAACCCAACCCCTTTATACCCCCCCCCCAAAAATTCCCCCAACCCCCTTAACTCCCCTAAAAACCTTTCCAACCCCTTAATCCCCACTCCACCTTTTCCCACCCCCATACTAAACCCCATTCCAAAAAATTCACCCAAAATTAAACTCCCTAAAAAACTCACTACCATAAACCCCCATAAATCCCCCTTCCAAAAATTTCCACCCCCCTTTTCTAACCCCATTTAAAATTTCCCTTTCCCCCCAAAACCCCCTTTAACTACCCTAAATTTCCCACCCAAATTCTAACCCACTAAAACCTTCCAACCCCTTTCCTCCCTTTTCAATCAAACAATTCCTAACCACTACAAAAATTTCACCCCTTTAACCTACCCCTAAAACCCACCCAAAAACCCCCTTACCAAAAAAACCTTTCACCCCCATAACAACCCCCAAAAAAATTTCCCCAAATAACTACTTTAACCCCCAAAACTCACAAACCCCCCCAAAAACAAACAAAACCAAAACCCATAAATCCCTCTTTAAACCCAACCCCCCCTTTAACTCCCAATAAAAACCCATATCCCCTCATTCTCCCCCCCCCCAAAAAATTTAAAACCCCCTTTATCCACCCAATTACAAACCCTAATTCCCCAACCCCCCCCCAATTACTCCCATCTTTAAATACCCCCAAAAATTTCCCCTAACCCCATCCCCCCCATAAACCCATTTAAAATTCACCCCCCCCCCCCATAAAACCCACTAAAAAAATTCCCCATACTAAACTCCACCCAAAAACCCCCTTTCCCCCTAACCCCTTTCCCCCCTTTCCCCCCCCCTTTTCCCCCTTAACCCCCTTTAAAAAACTCCCCATTACCATCCCCAAAAATCATTATCCCCACCCCCCCCAAAAATTACAAAACCCTTTTCCCATAAACCCCCCACCCTCCCCCAAAAATTCACAAACCCCAAATAATACCATTTTTTCCAAAACCATTCTTTACCTTTAAACCCCTTTTTATTACCATTCCCCCTAAACAAAACCCAAACATTTAAAAAAATTTATCTTTTAAAAAACCACCCCCCCCAAAACCCCCTTTCCCAAAAAATTACCCACCCTTCACCCAAATCCCAATTTTCTTTCCCCCATATTCCCCTAAATAATTAAAAAACCCCCCCTTTACCCAAACCTTTCCCCAAAAAAAAAATTTATTTTTTAAACACCCCCCATAATTTTATATTTTATTTATTTAAATAACCATCACAAACCCCCTCCCCCATTTTAAAAAAAATTTTTGAAAATTCTTTAATTTAAAAAAGAAAAAAAAACCCATTTTTTATTTTAAAAAACTTTCCCCTTTTAAAAAACCAAGAATCCCCTTCACCAAAAAACCCCAACCCCCCAACCCCCTTTTTTTCCCCAATGTAAAACCCAATGTTTATCCCAAAAACCCAAAAGCAATAGGCCTTTTAAAAAAAACCCCCAACCCCCTTCCCAAAAATAAACCCGAAAAAAAGTAGCATTTAAAAACTTTGTCTGACAAAAGAAAAAGACGGGAACTTCGCATTTAACTTCATGGTTTAACAAGAAATAACCCAGCCCTGAGTTTTAAATAACTGCATTTTTTTTTTAAAAGGGAAAAAAAAGGGCCTCTGATTTGTTTACAACGGCATTTTTTTTTTTTTTTTAAAAACCAAGAACAGACTACCCCTAAACTTTTTGCAGTTTAAAAACCCCGTTTCCTAAATTTTGTTAAAAACTGCTTTTTTTTCTTTTTTTTTTAAAACTTTAAAACCCCCGAACACCACATAAACCCTTTTGGGCATTTAAACCATGTTTTAAAAAGAAAGCCCAAACTTAAAAAACTAAAACTACACGTTTTCAAACTGTATTTTCAATCCCCTCAGTACCTCAAAATAAAGACTTCCCCAAAGCTGAAAAGCTTTAACGACAAGAGGGAATTCATAAAGATCGCTTTCACCCTGTGTGTGTGGTGCCCAGAAATCCCCGGTTGCCACTTTGCCCCCCTTTCCAACTGGTTTTCCCAAAATTTTTATCTTCTTTGCCCAGCATGAATCTTCAGTGGTGACAGCAAAACCCCCAGAAGAAAAAAGAGGGGAAAAAAAAAATTTCAGAGCCGCAGCAGCGTCATAGAGTATTTTCCCATGGACAAGTGGTAATCAAAAGTTTTAACCCGGCCACTTTTGGAAACAAATCAATAAAAAAGATAATATCAAAATTTGGTTGTTAGTAGGGAGATGTGTGGTAAAAGATGAAATGTAAAAGAAAAAAAAAAACCCCCAGTGGTTGTCTCTGGATGGTGTTTAATGTGTCATATGAAAAGTGAAAAAAACCACCAGTTTTTGGGTTTACGGGACAGTGGGGGGATGTGTCACAGGGAAAAGTGAAAAAACACCAGCATTTGTTTACTACAGAAAGGGGTAGGATTTTTTAAATAAAAAGTGTTTAAAACACCGGGAAATTTGTTTACAGCATTTGGTGCGATTTTTGTCATATGAAAAGTGAAAAAAACCAGGGTTTAATTTATGTGACATTTTTAATTGTGTCCACCAAAAAGTGTTTTAAAAACTTCCATTTGTTTACCCCAGTGGGGGAAAAGTGTAAATTATGTAAAGGGGAAAAAAAACATGGAAAATTATGAAACCCCAGTGGTAGATGTGTATATGAAAAGTGAAAAAAACACTAGAATTTGTTTAGGGGCAGCTTTGGGATGTGTATATAAAAAAAGTGAAAAAAACCACCAGCTTTGTTTCCCGACAGTGTGAGTTTTTGTCATAGGGAAAAGTGATAAAACCAA
>JAMYXO010006580.1:0-13379 GCA_033310375.1 Conus canariensis | reverse complement strand
CTCACTGAATAAATTTCCCCAGAAAGTGCTTCTTTCCTTCAAACCTTAAGGCCAAGTTGTTGAATTATGTCAACTTTGCTTATTTTCAACCTTGTAGAACATTCAGATTGCTTTTTATTAACTTTCAATCTGATCTTTCACATCTTAAAAGGAAGACAGCGAGAATTCATGTGTAAAGCCAAGAGACTGCACAAAACAGGGGACATTTAAACCTTATACCTGTAAATAAATTATCGCATTAGGGAGGAGGGGAGGATCAGCTGGGTGTGGGGGAGAGCAGCTGTCCAAACAATCACCTGCATTCAATGGAGATAGATAGGAAGAAGGTGAGAGATGGTGTGTGTGGTGTGTGTGTGTGTGTGTGTGGGTGGTGATAACTGGTTGATGACATGGGAGGAGATAGGAAGGGGCCTGGGGGCAGACAGATTTGTCCTTTGTATTCCCCTTAGATAAGAGCTTTCTGTCACCAGCCGCTGTGGCGAAGTGGTCAGCGTCGCGGACTCCCGGCTGGGAGGTCGTGGGTTCGAATCCCATCAGAGTCATGTGGGTTTTTCTGCCTCGACCGGCTCCTACCCAGAGTTGAGTTTGCTGCGGACTCAGTTGGGAAGACTGGGACCACACAGTCGAGTTTCATCCACTTAATGGATGCGTTTCTGAGAGTGTTGCTCAAATTTCCTGACCAACACTGCAGGTGCCTGTATCTCTCGGGCCTGGTTGACGCCGGGATATATTATGAAAGGAAGCGTAGAGTACAGCCCTGTCATGTAGTCTCAGACCGAAATGGAAATCCGTAGCATCATCGTAATCATCCTCATTCTCATCGATCAGCATAAAAAAAAAGTCTCAAATTCTGTGGCCCTTCATGCCCTGCTCTCATGGTGACCTCAATTTCGATGTCCTCTACACGTCTGTGGCCTTGGTTTGGTTCCGTCGGGGTCACCGGTATCGGCGAGTCCATGGGGGCTGTCGTTGGACGGACGTGGTGGCGCCCTCCGGAGGGAGAGCTCACTCACGCCGGCTCCGCGACTAAGCAATTATTGTCGTCAGTAGGGGCTTAGTAGGTGGTGTCCTGCGTATGTTAGATCAGAACAGGTGCCACTGAACACCACCGAAGTGACTCAGCAGCAGTGCAGTGTCTCCTCCGGTGGGTTGCCTCTTGACGACTTGACATTGACTGCTCCCCTGCGGATTGCCGGTGCCGGGGCTGCGGTGGGGCCGACCGGGCTGTGGCTGTGGACGGGGTGTCGGAATGAGCGGCGTGGGTGCACTGCCTCTGAGGTGGCGCATAGGTTGGGACAGCAAAAAAAAAAAAAAAAAAAAAAAAGAGCTTTCTGTCAAAATGATTTCTTGAAAATTAATGGCATGGTATGATCCCATGTCATGCAAGAAAGGCATTACTGATAGTGGTTTTTTTTGCTTTTTTTTTTTTTAAATAACCAAACGGTACTCGTCATTTGATGAAAACAATTGTTTTTATGGAAAGTGGTGTACAAAAGAAATTTCCAGCTCCTCTCTGTGAAAAAGAAAAGTTGGTTGTAAAATAAATACTTGTCAATTTGTCATCACAATAAACAAACAGAACAGAAGAAACTACTAAAAAGTATGCAATCACATAAGAAGCAAAGCATTATTCAACAGAAAGGTTTTGCATATAAACCCCCAAAGGGAAAACTTCCTTTTTTTTTTTGTTCGTTTGTTTGTTTATTTCAAGGGAAGAGAGTGGAAGGGAGTGAACAGAAATCTTTCACACTTTTATTTAATGCTGCAGAGAGAGAGAGAGAGAGAGGGGAGAGAGAGAGAGGGGGGGGGGAGATTCAGGATCAGGATCAGGACAGACATCAAGGACGGACAAACAGTACTTTCTTCCATCAAATGTTGGGGATTACTTAATGGAAACCCGTGCAAACAAAAGTCTAGAGTATGTTCAAACCTCACTAAATTAAATACATTCCATTTCAAGGAAGATCTTTCCGTCAGATTCAGAAAGTACTCAAACTAAAAGATGCCAACTTGTGTTTTACATTAAAGTGTTTTCCTTACACTTTGAAGATGTTCGTTTATATACTTAAGCACTTGCACTTTCACATATTATACGCACTCTACCTTACTGGGGTTTCGTCAGGACTCTTTCCATGCCCTTCAACTGCACCAGGTACTGGTCGAGTCTTCCACTAGATCTACTACTCTGTCAGTCAGTAGGATGGAAAAAGGCGGCCAACACCTTGGTAGTGACAGTTAAAAGTTTCGGTGTATGTACTGAACCTTCCTCAGTAAAACCAAGGACTGACAATTCCTGACAAATCACAACGCCTTTTTACTATTTTATACACACTCCGAGTGCTCCTCACCTTGCATTCATTCATCAAAAACGTTCACACAGTCAGTCCGTAGTAGAACTGTAAGTTCTTACCGTGCCAACCGTAAAAAGATTTCTCCAACACAGATCATATGCAAAACTGATTTAACAACACTTTGGTACAAATTCAGGCTCTCACTTCACTTTGTTCCGCGATATTTCAGAGCTTGTGATCTCTACTTGTGTTCCAACGTCGTTTTGGCCTTGATGCCAGTTCGCGCGCGCAAGCTCGCGAGAGTTGTCGATCTTTGGTCATGACGTACCAACACAATGGCTACACACCGCAAGTTTAACTACGGCTTCGTCTCGGACATTTTTTCCAACACGCCCCCTCTCCCTTCCCCATCCCAATCCGTGGCATTCAACGTATTTTTGCCAAACATGTGTACAGAATACAGTGAAATCGTATGGATATATGACATAGAGAAGTCACGTTTGAAAGCGAGAGAATCTCAAAAGTACGGTATCCTTACACTTGAGATTAGCAAACAAACGGTATTGGAGAAGGGTGAGGTGGTGGATAGTGTGGGGTTAATGAACCCATATGAACAACTGCATTCAAAGTGGATGATTGGTGAGTGAAGAGAGAGAGAGAGAGAGAGGAGAGAGAGAAGAGAGAGAGAGATGTGTGTGTGTGTGTGTGTGTGTGTGTGTGTGTGTAGACAGAGGAAGGAAGGAAGGAAAAGGGGAACAATCAGACGGAGCTGTGGATGATGGCATGGGGGTAGGAATGACTTGGAAAAGGAGAGAAAGGAGGCAGGGAGGGGAGAGAGCTGGGGGAGGAGATAAGTGGCGTTTCCAGGATTCAAACATTCCACATGAGCCATGAGGCTGCTCCATGTGGAGGACCGTTTAGCAAGATTACCTTTCATACCTTCCTGCGGAACAGCTTCTTATCATAAAAATAGCACTGCCTCTGGTGGAAGACAGTTCGGCAAGATTACCTTTTGTATTTTTCCTGTACAAGAGCTTCTTTCCATCAAAATTTTACACCTGTCCTCGGTATTTGAGAGTGGGAGGTGGTGATAGGGATGGGGGATGGGTTGGGATGGGGATACAAAAGCAAACCTTTGACTATTCCCCTGAAATTTCTCTGTAAAATAGGAATTTGGTTGCAGAGAAACACACAAACGCGTGCACTGCATGCATGGAAGAGAGAGAGAGAGAGAGAGAGAGAGAGAGAGAAGAGAGAGAGAAAAGAACTGAAAGAAATGGGCTTATATCTGACAAAGATCTTGCACTGGAGCCACACAAAAGGAAATCTTTCCTAGTATGAACTGTTGAAGTTGCTTTGTTTTGTTTTGTTTTTCCACCAGATAGGAAAACAGTAAAGGTGTGAATGGAAATCCCTCTCGATTTGTTCTATCAGCAACACTAAATTTAACACGAGAGAAAAAGAAAGACAGCGAGAGAGAGAGGTGGGGGGTGGAGGCAGAAATCGAGTGTGTTGGGGGTGTCTCAACTGCCTTTTTTCTCTCTGTTGAATGTGGCTGATTTTTTTTTTTTTTTTTTAAATACCTGCACAAATTTTGGGGCCCACTTTCAAAACCCTACCATAACCATCCAAGGTAGGAAAGAGGAAATCGTCCTGTCTTAAAAACAGACGAACGAACAAACAAATTTACCTCTGCAAAGGCATGAACTTGATGGAATCTTGGCCATGGTGTATGTCAGTCACAACGGTCATTTGCGCAT
The DNA here is from genome assembly GCA_033310375.1 of Conus canariensis. Taxonomy (NCBI): domain Eukaryota; kingdom Metazoa; phylum Mollusca; class Gastropoda; order Neogastropoda; family Conidae; genus Conus; species Conus canariensis. The sequence goes on along the minus strand of JAMYXO010006580.1, from coordinate 9,328 downwards.
ATTTCATTTTGTTCGCAGTTTCATTTATAGCATGTCACAGGTTTACATAGACATGGCGGAATGTCACAGGTTGGCGTTGTTACACTGCACCACTAACTGGTTGTCTGGTAGACAACATTGATTGTGAGTGTAACTCACCTGCTTCAGTGCTTGGTTTTCCGTCCCTATTTCTTTCTCACTTTCATAGGCCTTCTGTGCCGCAGGTTTAGTGGCTCTACTGCTGACCAGTTTTCAGTCGCTGTCCGTATGTCATGGCGGCCATCATCATGTGTTTGCACGAATCGTGGGCCGCCCATTGACTAACGATGCCAGGTTCAAGACATGTCGTTCAGCAGATTAAAGAATGTAGTGAGATGAGTTCAGATGAGTCCAGTAAAGTAGCTTCCAAGCATTCAGAAAACGAGGGAAACACTATCCAAGTCACTTTGGCTTTGGACAACGCCCCCCATCCTCCCCAATGATCAGGATCCTTCTTGTTCTCAGCCGTGAGGGAACTACCGGACTGTTTACTATGGAACACGTGGCCTATGTCACTCCTTCCTTTATTAACCTGCAGTTGGCAGAGAACAAATCTCTCTCTCTCTCTTTTCTCTCTCTCTCTCTCTCTCTTCTCTCTCTGCATAGGTGTGCATTTGGTGGAAAGGTTAGAGGACAGCGTTGGTGACATGAGGGGAAGGGAGAGTATGGAGTTGGGGGTGGGAGCAGAGATCATGCGAAAAATTCGAATAAGCAAACCCTTACTTCAGATATCGAACATGTGATGTGATTTGTCCGTTCTACAGACGATCACAGGAATCTGAAATTTATTTTAGATTGTTGTGATAATATGTCCACAGGACAAAGCAAATTACAGTTAGTTTATTCTTTGCACACATGAGCTGAAAAAAGTTTATGACGCCTAAATATCGTAGACAGCAAATCTGTTTTAGGAGGGGGGTGGGGTGGGGCTACAAAGCCTCTAAATACAGAGAAACTGTCACTTCTTGAGATTGTCTGCAATTAACCTATTTCATGACTAAATCCTCTGAAACTCTCTCTCTCTCTCTCTCTCTCACACACACACACACAACACACACACACACACACACACACGCACGCACGCACACACACACACACACACACCACACACACACACACTCTCTCTCTCTCTCTCTCTCTCTCCAAACAAAATTATCTGAAACGTTGCAAACAATGTTAACAAACAAGTTCACAAACTTTTATTTCCAAGACCCCGTAACAATCTTACAAATTCAGCTTCACATGTCCTGGAGGAACAGCATGGAAAATTTACCTTCTATAAGATCATGTCTGTCTAAACTAGCATTAGAAAAGCACTGAAAAAGTATTCATGGATAAATTATAAAGTACTCTATGGTTATTTATATCGTTGCAGACTCTCTCTCTCTCTCTCTCTCTCTCTCTCTCTCTCTCTCTCTCACTCTCTCTCTCTCTCTCTGGATTCCACGTAAAGCTTATGACCTGGATGCAAGAGGTAAAAAAAAAAATTGGGTAATAAATGTTCGCTTATGCTTGTCTAAATATCAATTTGATTATGTTTGGGCAAGTCAGTGTGTGGGAAATGTTCATGGGTTTATACGTTGTTTCAAGCAAAGGCTTATTGACTGTAGGTGGTAAACTTGGTCTGATCACATCCAAACTTGTGATAGATTCAGTTTGTACAGAGCTTTTTGCAGTGAAAAACCTTATTTACATTTAGATATTGATATGCATCGAAAATATATTACGACTAGATTTGGGCTCGGAATTTCTTAGCTGGCATTACATCGCTAACAATACAAAACATTTATGCGCAACGATTGAATTTGTCCCTTATGTACTGAAAGCGAAGAAAATGAGGTGCATTTTGTTCTCTGTTGCCCAGCTCTTAGACGCATACGCGAAACGTTAATTAAGCCGAAATATTATAGACATACTTCACTGTTTAAACTGAGTTTGGTAATATCATCGACAAAACCTGAAGACGTACGTAATCTGTCTTTGTTATCGTATAAAGGATTTGAGGCTTTTGCCTGGTCAGTGATGGCAACTGTGGCGTCAAGACGTTCTCTCGCTGGTATTTTTCTCCAGTATTGCACCTAAAGATGTCCACAGTTAACCACTTGTAGATACTGACTCTACTTACTGTCCTGTAAAGTGTGACCAAGATCCGCCCTAAAGCCCGTGTCACAATAGGCAAGTCTTTGGTTCGAGTGCAAGAACGAGACATCGATCTGGCGTTCACCTTGTCGCTCGTCTCGCCAGTTTGTGGGTCACACTTACAGGCACGACAGGTGCGTGAGGCAGGCTTTATGTGACCCAGTCCCAAAGTAGTTTACACAGTTGGATGTACCACGGACCCAGGCATAATAGTGATATTCAGAGAAAAAAGACGAAATACAATTACTGAGCTATCGAATGAAGGACAAACAAATTACAAAACAGGCTATGTGTTTGAGTTGTAATGATTTGTCATCAATCTCTGTTGTTATTTTTTTCCCTTCCAATCCATCCTGATCTCCCCCCCCCCCCCCCCCCCCCCAACGTCTTTTTTTTTCCTTTTGATATGTATTCTTCTCTGATTTCTTCTCCTTTTTATTTCGCTCTTTTCTTTTTTCTTCTCTTCTTTTCTAAAACTTCCTCGATTTTCCTCCTCTTTTGTTCTTTTTGTCGTTTGCTTTTAATGTTCTCCAGTACCCCTATTTCCTCTTTTTCTTAGAATTTTCCTTTATTTGTTTATTCATGTGTTATTTATTTATTTATTTACTTATTTAGCCTATTTATGTATCTATTTTATTCATTTGTCTTCTCTGATCCCACCTCTTCCTTCTTCACCCTTTCTCTCTCTCTCTGTCTCTCTCTTTGTCTGTCTCTCTGTCTGTCTGTCTCTGTCGGTCTGTCTGTCTCTCTCTCTCAATTCAACGGCTTCTTAAAGGGATAGTTAGTTGCCGTTGAATATTAAGCCTATACATCATAAGCTTTTCTTCTGGTTTTATTTCATTGTGGCAGCGCTCTACCCATGTTTGGCGCTTGAATATTTCGTTAACTTTGACACTTCCTTCGAACAGCCTCCGTGGCCTAATGGATAAGGCATCGGCCTCCTAAACGCCGGATCGGCTTACAGTGTGTGAAAGCCGGGGATTGCGGGTTCGAGTCCCGTCGGAGGTGTTTTTTTTTTTTTTTTCTCACTTTTTTTTAACTGAACACACACACACACACACAACATGATGATGATGATGATGATGATGATGATGATGATGATGATGATGATGATGATGATGACGACGACGACGACGACGACGACGACGACGTTGATGATGATGATGATGATGATGATGATGATGATGATGATGATGATGATGAAAATTCGTGATAATTCAACTAGGTCAGAGTAACGGGTAGGTTTGAATTCTATTCCGGAGATCTGTGTTCTGCACTTTTTAATGTAGAATTCAACCTCACCGGATTTTTCAAAGGATGGTTGCCTTGTAAAGATGAATGACAATGTCTGGGCTATTGATGGTGAACTTATTAGCATAATGATCAATGTCATTGTCTATCTGATCATGTGACTTCCACGATGTATTGCTGTCTGGTCTCTCTGATGTGTAGTGACTTCAAGTGATGACATGTCTGGGCTATCTGTTGGTGAGCACTTCAAATTAATGACAATGTCTGGGCTATTGATTGGTTGAATTAAGCTAATACAATGCTTTCTTGGCTTTATTTCGTTTGGGTGAGGCTACCTTTCAATATGTAATGACACTGTCTGGCATCCGTGGTATGGATGAGGACTTCAAGGGATGGAATGGACACATGTCTGGGCTAGTCTCGATGGTGTTTGCCACTTTTTACCAACATCAATACAAACCCTGGACTATTGATGTGAGGATTGATGAATGACCATGCGACGGCTACTGATGTGAGGATTAAAGATGAATGAATGTCGTGATATTGATGGTGAGAGAATTCAGTGAATTCATGTCTGGGTATCTGATGGTGAGGACTTCATAGATTAAGGACAATGTCTGGGCTGTTTCATGGTGGGACTTCAAGATGAATGACAATGTCTGGGCTGTCTGATGGTGAGGACTTCAAGATGAATGACAATGTCTGGGCTATTTGATGGTGAGGACTTCAAGATGAATGACAATGTCTGGGCTATCTGATGGTGAGGACTTCAAGATGAATGACAATGTCTGGGCTATCTGATGGTGAGGACTTCAAGATGAATGACAATGTCTGGGCTATCTGATGGTGAGGACTTCAAGATGAATGACAATGTCTGGGCTATCTGATGGTGAGGACTTCAAGATGAATGACCATGTCTGGGCTATCTGATGGTGAGGACTTCAAGATGAATGACAATGTCTGGGCTATCTGATGGTGAGGACTTCAAGATGAATGACAATGTCTGGGCTATCTGATGGTGAGGACTTCAAGATGAATGACAATGTCTTGGGCTGTCTGATGGTGAGGACTTCAAGATGAATGACCATGTCTGGGCTATCTGATGGTGAGGACTTCAAGATGAATGACAATGTCTGGGCTTCTGATGGTGAGGACTTCAAGATGAATGACAATGTCTGGGCTATCTGATGGTGAGGACTTCAAGATGAATGACAATGTCTGGGCTGTCTGATGGAGGACTTCAAGATGAATGACAATGTCTGGGCTATCTGATGGTGAGGACTTCAAGATGAATGACAATGTCTGGGCTATCTGATGGTGAGGACTTCAAGATGAATGACAATGTCTGGGCTATCTGATGGTGAGGACTTCAAGATGAATGACAATGTCTTGGCTGTCTGATGGTGAGGACTTCAAGCGCAGCCATCCACTGTTTTCTGAAAAGTATCTCGACATCAGTGTGGTCTCGGTGTCTGTGGTGGTATGTTGAGTGAGGAAGAGTTTAAGACCCTTTGCTGGGACTGGTCGTTGACTGTTGGTAAGAGTGAGGTTGTCAGGGATGCAGTGAACAATAGAGTGAGGTTGTTAGGGATGCAGTGAACAATAGAGTGACGTTGTCAGGGATGCAGTGAACAATAGAGTGAGGTTGTTAGGGATGCAGTGAACAATGTGACGGTGTTGTTCAAAGGTGGCTGGGATCCGTGTTTTCTTTGTTTGGGGGCCAGATCGTTCCAGTCAGTTTAATTCCTTTCCACCGACTCCTACTACTACTACTACTACTACTACTACTACTACTACTACTACTACTACACTACCACCACCACCACTACTACTGCTACTATTGCTGCTGCTGCTGCTGCTGGCTGCTGTCTGATTTTGCTGCCGCTACTACTACTACAACTTATGGTGATGATGATAATTGTTGTTATTAGTGTCGTCGTCATCATCATCATCATCCATATCATCTCATCATCATCATCATATCATCATCATCATCATCATTTCAACATTATTCTAATTTTCATACTTCGTGATGATTTTCATTCCATTAGTATTACAAAAAAAATTCCACGCATTTGTCCATTTCTTAGATTCTATCTTACTATCTTCCCAATCTTCTGTAACACCATTATCACCATCATATCACCTTGTCATCATCGTCATCATTATTATTCTTAATATTTCTATCATAATTGTTGTTGTCGTTGTCGTCATTTTTTGCTCTTTTTGTTGTTCTTGTTGTTGCTGTTGTTGTTCTTGTTATTGTCATTATCATCATTATCATCGTCAGAATCATTACTATCAGTATCATTGATATAAGTATTCTTGTAACTATTTTCCGCCGGTTTTCTCGTCCTCTTCTTCTTCATTCATTCATCATCATCATCATCATCATCATCATCATCATCATCATCATCATCATCAAAATTACCATCATCATCATTATCATTATAATTACTATTATAATCATGATCATTATTATCATCATTATTTGTATCTTCCCCCCTTCAACCTCTTCCCTGTTCCCTTTAATTTCATTCTGTAGATTCAGTATTTCACCTAAGACCACATTTTGCACTGGGATCGAAGAAATGAGTGACGTTTTGCTCGTCCTTTGTTTTCAATGTTTTGAATGTATTTATCCTGGCCGAAGAAGATCACTCAGATCAAAACGCTTGCTTAGACTTAGATGCTCCTGCGCCTTGCGACGCATGAGGCAGTCAAGGTGCTCCACTGTGCACGGTCCTCAGCCAGTTTGCTAGTGTCACTCCATCCTCTGTCAACGAGTCTGAGGTCTCTCTCCACTGTCTGTTGTCAACTTATCCTGGGTCGTCCTCTTTTTCTCTGGCCTGCTGGAATCCATTTAATGGCCTGGTTTGCGGGTCTTGAAGAGGGTAGTCTCAAGACATGATCCAGCCAGTGGAGGCGCCGTCTACAAACGATGGTTGACAGGAGGAGCTGTTTGGACCTCTCCCTGACATCTTCATTTGGTATAAAGTCTGACCATTTGGCGCCCAAGATCGTACGTAGGCACTTGGTATCAAAAGCGTCGAGTTTCTTCTCCTGCGTGGTCTTCAGCTGCCAGGTTTCACAGCCATATAACAGCGTTGAAATCACTCTGGAGTTATACAATTTCAGTTTAATTCCAAGGGAAATTTTCTTGCTGTTCCATATTTTGTGCAGCTGATTGAATGTTGATGTTGCCTTCCCAATACGACACTTCAATTCATGGTCGAGGTCATTGGCGTTGTTGATGGAGCTGCCTAGGTTTGTGAAGTTATCTACTTCTTCCACTTGTTTTTGGTCGATGAGAACGTCCCCATGGTGAAATAAACACACGCCCATAACTCTAAACGAATACTGCTTCTCACAGTAATCTAATCACTCCCGTCACGTTGATCTCACAGTAGTCAATCACTCCCGTCACGTTGATCTCACAGTAGTCAATCACTACCGTCACGTTGATCTCACAGTAGTCAATCACTACCGTCACGTTGATCTCACAGTAGTCAATCACTCCCGTCACGTTGATCTCACAGTAGTCAATCACTCCCGTCACGTTGATCTCACAGTAGTCAATCACTCCCGTCACGTTGATCTCACAGTCGTCAATCACTACCGTCACGTTCTTCTTCTTCTTCCTAAAAGACTGGTTCACTCACCAGCGCGCATGTTAGAAAGTAAAATAAAATAAAATAAAGTGTGACTCAGCCTGTTGGCCCCTGGAGCAAAATTTGGCGACAAGGGGTCGCACACGATATTCAAAAGGTTAAAAAGCAATGGCCAGATTCAGGCCAGGTAACCATAAAATATCTGGGGAAGTTAAAATAGAAAAGTCAGTCAATAAGCAGATCTCAAGACTGTCGTATCAATTTGATTTTTAAATGAGACTGCATTTGTGGCAATCTTGATGGCACCCGGTAGTGAGTTCCACATCTGTACAGAACTAGGATAAAATGAATGTAAGTGGCTGTCAATATTTGATGCAGGTATGGCATAAGATTGATCGCCACTCCTGGTGCTACTTTTATTCAGTACTAGTTGTTCCATTGGAATATCAATAAGTTTAGCTCTGCCTTTGAAGAAGATATTAAGTTTGATAAAAGCTCTTCTCTCTTCTAAGGGTTTCCATTCTAATTTCCTCATGTTCTTCCTAGTATTCCCCTTATCTCTGATATGGTTCCCTGTTACGAACCGTGCTGCTCTCTTCTGAATCTTTTCGAGGTTATCAATGTCCTTTAGATGGTAAGGATCCCAGACTGAGCAACCATATTCCAGTACTGGTCTAACCAGTGTTTTGTAGCTGTCGTCTTTAACATTTTTGGGGCAGTCGTTGATATTCCTGTATAAGAAAGCTAAGATGGTATTTGCTTTCTTACATACTAAATTGCAATGTTCTTTCCATTTGAGACAACTATCTATAATCACGCCTAAATATTTTGCAGCATTGGTTTCTTTAAGAATAGTATTATGAATAGAATATTCTGATCTAGTTGGTGAGCGTTTATTACATATACGCAACACTTGGCACTTCTGGGGATGAAATTCCATTTTCCAAGTTCTTTCTCACTCCTGTAAACAGTTTAGATCTTCTTGTAGAATGCGTGTATCATTCTTGCTTCTGATTGTTCTATATACTAAGCTGTCATCTGCAAAAAGCCTTATAGTAGTTCCAGGAGAGATATTTCTACTTATGTCATTTATATAAATTAAGAAACACAAGGGCCCCAGAACAGTTCCCTGTGGTACACCTGACAAGACTGGCTTACAATGGGATGATGACCCTTCCACAACAACTTTCTGCGTTCTCCCAACGAGGAATGATCTAGACCATTTCAGCAAAGAACCGCCAATGCCGATGTGTTCTAATTCAAGCAGCAGGCCCTCATGGTCAACCTTATCAAAGGCTTTGGAAAAGTCTAATAAAATTGCATCAATTTGCTGTCTGTTGTTAAGACAGTTATTAAAATCATTGAGAGTTGTTAAAAGTTGAGTCTCACAACTCCTTCGCTGTCTAAAACCATGCTGGGCGTTATTTAAGAAGTCACATTTGTCAAGATGGTTCATTATGCTACTATATATTATGTGTTCAAGTAGTTTTGCTGATATGGATGTAAGAGATACGGGTCTATAGTTCTCTGCTTTAGTTTTGTCACCCTTTTTGAATAAAGGAACAGTGCTAGCATCTCGCCACTCATCAGGTATTACTCCCTGGTCCGGTGAAGCTTGGTAAAATATACCTCAGTCAATTCATTGGCACATAATTTTAAGAGCTTGCCAGGAATGCCATCAGGACCAGTAGCTTTGTTTTCATTGATGTTAGTCAGTAACTTAAATACTCCTGCTTTGCTTACTTTGATATTTTGCATTTCAGGGAGTTTATCATCATCCTTTAGTCTAACGTTAATTAAAGGCTTGGGATTTGAGAAAACCGAACAAAACTGATTGTTTAGTAAATTTGCTTTTCCTTCAGGGTCCTGTATGAGGTTATTCTGGTTGTTTCTCAGGTCTGGAATCCCAATGTTGTCCTGTCTCTTACTCCTTATGTAAGACCATAATTTCTTGTTTTGATGATCACCTTCTGAAATCATCGAATTAACATAATTGGAGTGAACAAGCCTACATTCTCTCTGACACCTTCTCTTAATATGTTTATACCTAATCAATAATCTTTCTGAATTAGGATGTAGTTTCAATTTCTTAAAGAACCGATATTTCCTTCTCAACAAACGTTTAGTTGTTTGTATTAATCCATGGCTGGTGGTTCTTGCTTGAAGTTATTTTAGTAGGTATGTTGTCATCCATAATAAATTCCAAGTTAGTTTTTATACACTTCCAAAGGTCATTGACATTATCTTTAACACTATGAGACCTAAAAAAAAAAAGACGACTGAAATCATGAGTATCCCTGCGTAATTTT
>JAMYXO010006579.1:0-13380 GCA_033310375.1 Conus canariensis | reverse complement strand
TTTTAGTAATCTGAACATGCACTTTCTTTTCAATTAATTGTATATGTTGCTTTGTTGTCGTTGTTGTTGTTGTTGTTTGTTGTTGTTGTTGTCGTTGTTGTTGTCATGTTTTGCGGATTAAAACCACCCTTTCCTACATTCGTTGTTTTATAAGCTGTGTATTCATGACTTTTTTTTTTAAACGTGTTTCCTCGCCTATAGTTTTTTTTTTAATTAAGCTTTTTCAAAGTTCTGTATGTAACTAATCAGACTGACTGATTGATGGCAATGAGGTGTCTGTGACAGCTTTTTGAGATCAAGAATTCTTGCGATGCTCTTCAAAACAACCATGTATAGGACGATGACAATATGTCATGTGCTTATCGTGTCCGTGTGTGTGCTAGCATGTGAGTGTGTGCCTTTAAGAAAAAGTCATATAACCATGGGTCGTTAAGGAAACAAAGGTAGTGAAATAAATTTTGAGTCGTAAACTAAACAAGAGTGGAGAAGTGAACACGAACATTTTTTATTTGTAAAGTCAGTTAAATAAACGTAGGTTAAAAGCGAAATTTTGGAAGTTGAAAGACCATACGATAATTGTGTAAACGTACATAGTTCGGTAAACATGGGCAGTTAAGAAACAGGTAATGAAGTAAACATGAGTAGCTTAGTAAGCATGGGTAGTGGAAGAAACGAACATGAGGACTAATGAAACAAAGGGAGGAAAGGAGATCTGGGTAATGGCAAACATAGGTTGATAAATGATGAACATAGGTAGTAAGCTATTTTTTTTTCAAACTTCTTTTTAATTTTTACAATTTTTGCACAAAAAGGAAAAGGAAACAAAACCAAACACACAAAATGAAAACAACAAACAACAACAACAACAACAACACACACACACACACACACACACACACACACACACACACACACACACACACACACACACACGCATACGCATGAATGCACGTACACACACACACACACACACACACACACACACACACCACACACACACACACACACACAAAATTCATATGCATACACATTCTCGTGTACAATTCAACAAGTGTCATTGCAAAATGTATCACAGGATATCATGTCCGGTGGATAATCAGGCAGAGACGGAGAGACAGAGATATGCAAAGGTAAATACATGACATACAGGGTAGGAGAAACAGATAGGCATACTGTCAGACAGAACTATTTGTCAGACAGAATGGCTTGGGTAGTAACAAGCCCAAGAATGCGCACATTGTACACCTTTATCCACTGCCAAATTTGTCAGTGAATTTAACAAAAGCACCTCATCAGCGTACACTGAGCGTCATAAGTCATAAACGAACAGCTGAGGCTGGAAATCTGTAGTCACTGTGACAGACGACACATGTATGTTTGCATTGTGAACATGTATTTATTATCGATCGTGAGATAGCACAAAGAGGTTAAACAACTAGTCAGGGAGACAAGTGACTTTTAAGCCAACCGTCTCAAACTGCATTCTGTATGGTTCGTGTTTACATACATGAGTTATGTTTTTTTTTTCTCTCCATCGTATATTGATATTTCCATATTTCCAGGAAACCTGTAACTCATGGAAGAGTGCCTCTTAGCCTACATTTACACAAATATTGTTTTTGTTTTCTTTTTTCCAAAAAAAAAAAAAAATAATGGAAATAAAAAAAGATCTGATCTATTTTTACATAAAACCCCAGAAGAACAAGTGATTCTGTCAGATACATAATCTGCACCGTCTGGCATTTCTCCGTTACTAAACCAGCAAACATGGTTCAGACCTGCTGAAGATAAGTGGAGCTGCAAAACATTTGGTCGATATTGACCTTATACAACCTGCAAAAACTGCATTTTTCACTATCACTCTCCCCCCTTCCCCAGTTTCTTTTAAATAAGATTATTACCTATCCATGTATGCGAGACTCCAGTGTTAAACCCTTTAAGCTTTATGTTTGTTACTCTGTGTAGTATTTAGGCAACACGTATCCTACTCCTGGGTCGGTGACCGTTTCAACTTCCGTTTGTCATTTTCTTGTCAGTCAAAATGCATGTTAAAATGGAGAATCAATATATATATATATATATATATATATATAATATATATATATATATATATATTTCTTCAATCTAAGACATAAGAGCAAACTTTGTTTATAATAGAATATTTCTCGCAGTCATTGCAACACCAAGCTGCTCTGTAAGTTGCTGGAATGGTGCTCGGTACTTATCCTTGGAATTTATTAGTTTATTGTAATTTAGTCCCTTGCGGATTCATTCCAAGAACTGGCCCTCAGCACTTGTGTCTTAAGAGGTTATCTTTTTATATTTTCTACTTTTCACAAGAAAATGTAGCTTGTTTTGTTCCTTCATGATTTCCTTTTGCTTCTTAGGTGGTACCTTTGGTTGGTTTTTTGAAAACTCAACAAACATACTACGGTATTGCACACCAGCCTTTTCTGGGATAGCATTCTTCTTAAAACCGAAAAGGCAGAGGAGTCAAATTAGCACTTTCCACGGTCACTGAAGAAAAACAATCAGGTTTTGAAATATCGGTATCTGACCAGGAGTTATATGTTAGTGAGTTTTCTCCTTATTGGAGATTGTTTCCTCTTAGGAGACTATAAGCTTGCTGAAGGCTCATTTTTTAGAAGCATTTATTTTATTATTCCGCATTCACCCACTCAAACACATACTGTTAGTTAGGCAGAATTATTTATTACTGCAGACATGAATGTTTACTTTCCCCTATTTTTTCAATCTAAGACATAAGAGCAAGCTTTGTTTATAATAATATATATATATATGTGTGTGTGTGTGTGTTGTTTCTGTATTAAAAATGTGTAGTAAGTAAACATTGGTAGTTAAGTCGACGTATGTCATTGAATAGAAATAGATCGTTACGTGCCCACAGGTTGTGAACATGGCTCATACAGTGAACAAAGGTAGTAGTGCGAAGAACAGGATTAGGTGTTAAATGAACATTGGTTGTCGACCAAACACGAGTAGTTCTGTGAACATGGGTAGATCAACAATGGGGTTGGTTAGAGGGTAGGTGAGCCTGCTGTTACTCATGTTCCAGTGTGAATTAAGTTGTTGTTGATGGGTTTTGTGTGTGTGTGTTTGTTCTTTCTGCCTAAATACAAGTCAGCAACATCCATGCCCAGACCGTAGTGGTGAGTTTGTGTGCAGAATGTTTATGTTTTGATGCCACTAGATACTCTCCGTGTCTCTGTTTTTGTTTTGCGCGTACCTGTGTGTGCGTGCGTGCGCGCGCGCGTCTATGAAAATGCATCACTTTCTTTCTCTGTTATGTGTGTTGAGTTAATGTTACATTGTAAAGAGTTCAGCCTTCAGACAGGCAGTTAAAAAGTAATCATCATCATCATCTTCTTCTTCTCGTTGCTATCAGTTTTATCTTTTTTTTTCATTGTAGTTGTTGCATTTAATTCACTTTTTTTTTCTTTTGGTCAAAATCGTGGTATTGATGCTGACGCGACAGGCACTGACGCTGTGCGAGGACCTGACAGCAGAAGACCTGATCCGCTCTTTGAAGGAAGTCCGCATGGACCTGACAGGGAGCCGTCAGAAGAGGCTCGTCTTTGATGCTAACGGGGACGGAGGACTGGGCTATGATGTCTACCAGGTGCAGAGACAAGCCGGCAAACTCGTCTACGTCAACGTACGTGGGGCCGCCTGCTCTATATTCCTTTGTTTTGTTTATTTGCCTGTGTGTGTGTGTATAGACGTGTGTTTGTGTGTGTGTGTGTGTGTGTGTGTGTGTGTGTGTGGAGGGGGGGGGGTTGGGGAGGGGAGGAGAGGGAGGGTTGTGTGTGTTGAGACCAGAGAGAGAGAGAGAGAGAGAGAGAGAGAGAGAGGGGTGTCGAGGCGAAGAGGCAATGAAGAGGGAAGGGTTGAGAGAGGATGCAGGAGTGGAGGAGTGAGAATGCAGGTGCGGTGTGTGTGTGTGTTGGTGGGTGGGCCGGGGGTGGGGGTAGGGGCTGGGGGAGGGATAGGGGTAGAGCTAGAGGAGAGGTTGTGAGAGAAAGATGGACGGAAGGGTGGGACTGGGGGGGGGGGGGGGAGGGAAATAATGGAGGAAGAGGGAAGGGTGTGGGTGGGAGAACAATTGAGGGAAAAGATGAGTACGAATACGAATGTCTTATTGACTTCAAAATGGATGAACTAACGGCTTTTTAAGATGACGCCCTCACTAGGGAGAAAAGGGGGAAACAGAAAGAAAGAAAGAAAGAAAGAGAGAGAAAGAAAAATAAGGGAAAAACGAATTAATTCGGAAGAAGTCCCTCGCTCTTCCATCACCCCCCCCCCCCCCCCCTCCCTGCCACGACCTGCCCTTCAAAAGAAAGAAAATAGATATTTTAAGAACATTGTAGTCATGGCAAAGAAACACAAATGAACAAACAAAGGTGATAAAGTAAGATATATACATAAACATTCATACATTCATTCATAAATCATGTTTAGCTCACGACGCCAATAATGAAAGAATGGACAGCAGAGTAACAATCACGGTAACACATTGTGGTCAAAACGCCGAATTAAAAAAAAAAAAATCCTAATTACAGCTTTTCCATCAAACGTTAGTGATATGATGCGTGAAAAGAAGATAAACTGTTAACATTTCTGACGTAATCATGAATTTCATTCCAGACTTTGCTATCCGAATGCTTAAAAGAAGACTAAAAAGATTCATTCTGGTGCGGTGAATGAGTATTGTATGTTTATTTCGAAAGGTATTCACAGGAAACTTGGCACTTAGATAAACATGCGCTACGTTCCTCGTGGATTTGTACATAAAGATAGTTTTTATTAAAAAGACGTTTCATGTTGAATGAGAGAGTAGTTTGCTCATTATAGTCAGTAACGTGTAAGGAAGATCTAAAATGTAGAATCGGAAATGAAATGAGGCAGGGAACAATAAACGATAAACAGTAAACAAGTTGGGTATTTTTTGCTCCCATAAGAAAACCTAACACAGAGTAACTTTTATTCAAGACTGGCACAGCCTTTTAAACTTGAATAAAGTCAGACAAATACATAGACGAACAATCTAATAGTGGGGGAAAAAAACAAGCGCAGGCCAACAACTGAACTATCTTCATAGTAATGACTTGGCAAAGATTTGGACTTAAGGAGGGGAGGGGGGGGGGGGGGGGGGGGGGAATTTGAAGATGGAGAAACTGGGAACATGAAATTAAGAAAATATGTTACAGATATGAAAACTCTTCACTAGCTGCATAAGGGAACCATCGCAATCCCTTTTGAAGGCAGATATATTTGTATTGCCTGCTCCGAGGCCTTTCGTCCGCTGGGTCGGACTCATCAGGGAGACACGGCTGGTTGTGTCTGCGCTCCTGGCGTCAAATAGAGACACACCACAGTCCATAATACTGTGGTGTTCTCACCACCAAGAGTGCAAAAAAGAATCCAATAGCACCCCAAAGCAGCCAGCGAAGAGTAGTAAATGAAACCAAACGAAAGTGTGGGGAGGAAAAAAGTTGCTGAAAAACTAAAGACATTATGCAAACATTATAAAATATAGGGGACAATCTTTGAGCCTACGCTGAGGATCCACCCAAAGATGCAAGGGAGATCAAAAGACAAACACACAGACGGACAGAAACAAATACAAATAAACTCAATTTAATCAAAACAAAATCGGAAATGAAATGAGGCAGGGAACAGTAAACGATAAACAGTAAACAAGTTGGGTATTTTTTGCTCCCATAAGAAAACCTAACACAGAGTAACTTTTATTCAAGACTGGCACAGCCTTTTAAACTTGAATAAAGTCAGACAAATACATAGACGAACAATCTAATAGTGGGGGAAAAAACAAGCGCAGGCCAACAACTGAACTATCTTCATAGTAATGACTTGGCAAAGATTTGGACTTAAGGAGGGGAGGGGGGGGGGGCGGAATTTGAAGATGGAGAAACTGGGAACATGAAATTAAGAAAATATGTTACAGATATGAAAACTCTTCACTAGCTGCATAAGGGAACCATCGCAATCCCTTTTGAAGGCAGATATATGATGAGTCCGACCCAGCGGACGAAAGGCCTCGGAGCAAGCAATACAAATATATCTGCCTTCAAAAGGGATTGCGATGGTTCCCTTATGCAGCTAGTGAAGAGTTTTCATATCTGTAACATATTTTCTTAATTTCATGTTCCCAGTTTCTCCATCTTCAAATTCCGCCCCCCCCCCTCCCCTCCTTAAGTCCAAATCTTTGCCAAGTCATTACTATGAAGATAGTTCAGTTGTTGGCCTGCGCTTGTTTTTTCCCCCACTATTAGATTGTTCGTCTATGTATTTGTCTGACTTTATTCAAGTTTAAAAGGCTGTGCCAGTCTTGAATAAAAGTTACTCTGTGTTAGGTTTTCTTATGGGAGCAAAAAATACCCAACTTGTTTACTGTTTATCGTTTACTGTTCCCTGCCTCATTTCATTTCCGATTTTGTTTTGATTAAATTGAGTTTATTTGTATTTGTTTCTGTCCGTCTGTGTGTTTGTCTTTTGATCTCCCTTGCATCTTTGGGTGGATCCTCAAGCGTAGGCTCAAAGATTGTCCCCTATATTTTATAATGTTTGCATAATGTCTTTAGTTTTTCAGCAACTTTTTTCCTCCCCACACTTTCGTTTGGTTTCATTTACTACTCTTCGCTGGCTGCTTTGGGGTGCTATTGGATTCTTTTTTGCACTCTTGGTGGTGAGAACACCACAGTATTATGGACTGTGGTGTGTCTCTATTTGACGCCAGGAGCGCAGACACAACCAGCCGTGTCTCCCTGATGAGTCCGACCCAGCGGACGAAAGGCCTTGGAGCAGGCAATACAAATATATCTGCCTTCAAAAGGGATTGCGATGGTTCCCTTATGCAGCTAGTGAAGAGTTTTCATATCTGTAACATATTTTCTTAATTTCATGTTCCCAGTTTCTCCATCTTCAAATTCTGCCCCCCCCCCCCCCCTCCCCTCCTTAAGTCCAAATCTTTGCCAAGTCATTACTATGAAGATAGTTCAGTTGTTGGCCTGCGCTTGTTTTTTCCCCCACTATTAGATTGTTCGTCTATGTATTTGTCTGACTTTATTCAAGTTTAAAAGGCTGTGCCAGTCTTGAATAAAAGTTACTCTGTGTTAGGTTTTCTTATGGGAGCAAAAAATACCCAACTTGTTTACTGTTTAAAATGTAGAAGTTCAGAAAAAGTCTGTACACGCGTTCCACTTGTTTTCAGCGGCATTGAGTGGCCATATCCCAGCAAGTTGAGGCATAATCAAAATTAGATTGTATCAAGCATGGAAAACTAATTTCCGAATATGTTGATCGAGTCAATGCTTAATTCTGTTCAGCTTATCATTTCCATCTGTCGGGATAGCACAGAAACATGGTTAGACCAAGAGAGGCTGTTCTCAATAACGAGGCCATGGAGTTCGTGGGAATTCATTTCCTACGAAGCTTGCACATGTAATTTCAACCCTGGTTATTCAGTGTTAATATTCCGACGTTTCTGTCGCCTTGAAAGCAGCATGGATTTATGTTTCAGGGGATGAAGGGTAATATGATTGAGTACTGACCATTTAACAAGTGTCTCAATATCTTTTTGCAAATCACTGCACACCGCTTTGCATTTTACCGTTACTGCGAATAGTAGTACCATCGGCAAAAAGTTCGCATGAGGGGGATATTATTAAAAGTAGATCATGAACATAAACTGGTAACAGAGTTAGACCTAGGACTGATCTTTGAGGAACTCCGTAGTTCACTACTAACAAAGAGAATATTTCAGAACCTACGAAAATCAATTGTCACCTTTTCTTCAAGAAAGACAATACAGATTTGAACTGTTCATTGGACAGATCACATCTGATTACATTTTTATTAAAAAGATTGTAGTCATTAATATTAAAGACTTTGGCACATTTTAAAATAAAAGAAAAGAGAGGAAAAAAAAACCCAACAACGAACAAATCGTGAAAAGGTTACTATTCATGTTTGATTGCCATTGATCAACCGGACTTCTTAGTGCAGTATGATTGAGATGATTCTCTCTGATTCCGTTTTGGTTTGGATAAAATAAATCAAGCTCAATAAATATGACAGTATATTTTGTTTAATATGCCTTTCAAGAAGTTTAGATAGGGTAGATGAAATTAATATTGGCCTATACTATGACGGATCATCTGGATCACAGGATTCAAGAACTAGGTACATTTTGTCGTCCGGAAAAGCTCGTGCATAGTAACCTTTATCGATGCAAAGGTTGTAAACATAGGTAAGATGCTCAGATATAACAGGTTTTGATATTTTCAGAATTTGTTGTCGATGTTGTCCAGACTACAAGAATGAAATGGTTTTAGCCCTGTGCTCTTCGTGAACACTAGATCCCTAAATTTAAGAATTGATCGTATCTTCTAAACTTACAAAACTCTTTCTATATTGACAAATCATTGCTTTCTGTATGATCAACCTTGATTGTTTTTCAGCTATTGTTGAAAGGTCGTTATTGATTTTGGTCAGGTAATAAATCTTGTTTTAGAAGGTACAACACTTGTGGATTTTTTTCTCCGGACAGGTCATTAATGGCTTTCCAGACGGATTGTTTTGTGGAAAAAAGTGCACTCAACTGTTTTTCTTGAGCATATCTTTTTTAAGGCAGTTACTCTATTCATTTGTTCACTAAACTGAGCACGTTTATCTGCTGACTTTAGTAAATTATCAATAATTTTACCGCTGCGTTAATTTCTTCAGTAACCATTGTGGTTTATCTTGAGCTATAACGCGTTTAAGTCTTGTCGGTTGCGAAGGACAAAGAGACAATGCCAGAGAAAATGCGACACTAAGCTGCAAGTGCGTTATCAGCATCGTTATACGGATAAATTTCCGAAACGTTAGCGAAATACAAGTCGATAAACATTTACAAGCCTTACGTGTTATAATCAGTTCTGAAAGCTGAGATCAACAAGATGAGTGTCCCATTCCATTTGGTAGGCACCATGCACGCACTCGAAATCCAAAGGTTCTGTCATCGTTCTTGCAATAATAATAATAGTGGTAATAATAATAATAGTGTAATAATAATAATGATAATAATAATGATGATGATAATAATAGTAACAATAATAACAATAGTAACAATAGTAATAGTTTAATAATATGATGATGATGGTGACTGTTATTATTATTGCTATTTTATTATTGTTGTTGTTTTTGTTCTTGTTTTTATCATCATCATCACCATCATCATCATCATCATCATCATCATCATCATCATCATCATCATCATCATCACCACCATCATCACCATCATTATCATCATCATTATCATCATATTCATCATTATTATCGTCTTTGTTACGATGTTCTTACTACTACTTCTACTACTACTATTATCATAATTGTTATTATCATTGTTATTGTTACTATTATATTATCATTATTATTGTTATTATTATCATTATCAGTTATTGTAGTTGTTGACTAGTCAGTGTTGTCATTTCACCCGTCAGCCCATGTCGCCAACTGGGCTCTTGTTCCGGGAAGCTGAAGTAGCCCCACATTTTTTTTTTCTTAAGATAGCCGGACCCTGTGCTCAGGAAAAGCCGCATGTGACTGCGACAAAGCTGATAAACAAAGAAAAGCCAAAGCAACTTTCCTGTGGGTCCATCGCGCGTGCACGGTCATTGGTGCTTAAAGATGGTTACTTTTTTTTCTGAATAATTCACGTCCGGCCCTAGTGTTGTGTTGTTGTGTTTCTGTTTTTCCACAGACTGCTCTTTCTGTTGTCCCTCAGGTGGGTACCTACCTCAACGGAACGGGTTCGCTGGTGATCTCGCCTCCTTACCCAGCTACGGGTCACTGCCTTGTACAGGAACACTGCCAGCACTGCTTCCCTGCAACATCCTCAGGGTAGGTGAGAACTGCTAGACATGGGAAGCATGGCGCCTCTGCTTCCTCGCCCTGTTTGCACTGTCAGTGAGAACTCCCAGACATAGGGACAATGCAGTCACTGCTTCCTCGCCCTGTTTGCACTGTCAGTGAGAACTCCCAGACATAGGGACAATGCAGTCACTGCTTCCTCGCCCTGTTTGCACTGTCAGTGAGAACTCCCAGACATAGGGACAATGCAGTCACTGCTTCCTCGCCCTGTTTGCACTGTCAGTGAGAACTCCCAGACATGGGGACAATGCAGTCACTGCTTCCTCGCCCTGTTTGCACTGTCAGTGAGAACTCCCAGACATGGGGACAATGCAGTCACTGCTTCCTCGCCCTGTTTGCACTGTCAGTGAGAACTCCCAGACATGGGGACAATGCAGTCACTGCTTCCTCGCCCTGTTTGCACTGTCAGTGAGAACTCCCAGACATGGGGACAATGCAGTCACTGCTTCCTCGCCCTGTTTGCACTGTCAGTGAGAACTCCCAGACATGGGGACAATGCAGTCACTGCTTCCTCGTCCATTCACTGCCTCCCCCTTTCCCACCGCTGTAAGGAATTGCTGGACATGGTTGTTGTCCGTCGAGACGACGAAGACCATCTAGTCATCCTGGGATTGGGGGTAGACGGCTGGTCAGGCCGATCTGCGCCCGGAAAGACCTATCACAGTACGGACAGGGGATGGTGGCAGCAGCTGGAGATCTGTTGACACTGGTCTTCCTGATCATCCTGCGCTGCTTAGCTGCAGCAATTCTGTTGCTTTCACAGGTCTCTGCACCTTTGCGGACAGCTGATCGCCACTCATCTCTGTCCTGGGCAGTCTGCTCCCATGTTGTGTGGCTGATTTTGAAGGCTTTCAGGCCTGCTGGACATAGGTACAGAATGAACGGTGCTCACAGTGCTGCCGTCTTCGCCATCACGGTAAATAAGAACAAACAAGACAGAGGAAGAGTGCTTCTTCTTACACTCACACTACTTCCCTGTTCGCCTTCACGTGTTAGGAACTACCTGACAGAGGAACTGCTTCTTTTTACATTCACACTGCTTCCCTGTTCTCCTTCACGTGTTAGGAACTACCTGACAGAGGAAGAGTGCTTCTTCTTACACTCACACTACTTCCCTGTTCACCTTCACGTGTTAGGAACTACCAGACAGAGGAAGAGTGCTTCTTTTTACACTCACACTGCTTCCCTGTTCCCCTTCATGTGTTAGGGACTATCAGACAGAGGAACAGTGATGTCACTTCTTCCCTCTTCACCATCACAGTAAGCAACAACCAGACATACGAACAGTGCTGTCGCTGCTTCCCTTCTGACCAGGATGGTTAGGGCTAACAGATATAGGAACTGGGAGAGAGGTGTAGTCTTCGACATGTAATTATATGCATCTGTCCACGACAAAGGCTGTTTATTCTTGTTTGTGTTGTTGTGCTTCGTTTTGTTTTGTTTTGCTTTTTAAAACAGGTTTTGAGAGCAGTCAGTTTGATTGGAAAATTATTCTTTTTTGGTTTGTTTTGTTTGGGGAAACTAGTTTTAAGAACATCAAGTTTAATTGGAAATAAGAGATCATATTCGTCTAGTACAATAAAGTGGTGAATTCGACATTTCTTTCAAAAATGTGATTCTCAATGGGAACATTTTTAATCGCAATATTTATCAGTACTTGTATCAAATCCTTTCCACGGTTGTGTTTCTCAGAGCCTATGGTTTTCATCAACTGACGAAGATGGGTTTAAAACTGTAGCTTTTTCTGATGCTTTGCACCTCTTTTGGCCGTTGTATCAACCATTGTCTCACCATTTATGTCACAGGGAGATGGTACCCAACAAATCTCGGTGAAAGTGCCTTTCACGGATAAGTAATGCAATAAATTTATTTGGTACACGAGGTCAGGCTGTGATTTTGTATCGAGTGAATGTAGGGTGTATAAAACCGACGTTGAATCCACAGATAAGTTATAAAAACCGATACATCAATGGTAAGGAAAAAAGGCTTTTCAATTGCAAGATCACGAATGTAAAAGTTACACCAATCTTATTATCATTTTCAGATGCTGATTCGTCTTTAAAAACTTGAAGATGCTGTTGATGCTTCTCACTAGTATGTGTTTTCGCAAGCATTTTCATAATATTAGTGTTTTCATACTTTTTTCTTTAGCTTCAGTAAAATTGATTTTAAAGGACTTTTTTCTTGTCTCTCGTGATGGAAAACTTGTATAAAATGTTTTTTTTTAATATATGTTTTTAATCAGACAACGTACGATTTAATCAGATGAACATGTCACTGTTGCCATCTGTGATGAAACAGTATTTGCCATTTTCGGAAAATCACAATTCGACCTAACTTTCAATTCTTCACAAATGTAATGGTCACTTGCACTCACTCTCGTGACAAATTTTCAAGTTGCAGGCTCTCGGTAGGATTCCAGGGACTCTATGTTTCCTTATTTGACGAACGACTAGGAGGGCCAAAAGCAAGTTTGCAGGCTTTAAATTCTTAAACAGATACTTCGGGGCGCTAAGATATTTTTTTTGGCCATAAGAAAGTTTGGATCTTATGATCTTGTGGGGGGTGTGTATGTGTGTGTGTGTGTGTGTGCGTGCGTGCGTGCGTGCGTGCGTGCGTGCGTGCGTGCGTGTGTGTGTGTGTGTGTGTGTCTGTGCTTGCGTGTGTGTTTGTGTGTGTGTGTGTGTGTGTGTGTGGGCTCGCGCGCGCGCGCGCGCCAGAGAGAGAGAGAGAGAGAGAGAGAGAGAGAGAGAGAGAGAGAGAATCTTTACTTCTATCAGTAACAGAAAATCAAGTAATCGCTACATCTGGCCTTTCCCCAGGGAAGGGAATGATAATAACCAGCATACATAAAAGTAAGACACACCCTCTCCTCCATTAATTTTCCTCCCACACCCTCGCAGTTCCAGAGTGATTCAGAGCCGGGGAGAGAGAGAGAGAGAGAGAGGGAGAGAGAGAGAGAGGGAGAGAGAGAGAGGGAGAGAGAGAGAGAGAGAGAGAGAGAGAGAGAGAGAGAGAGAGAGAGAGGAGAGAGAGAGAGAGGAGGCGGACCCATGCTTCCAGTCCTACTAATTGAAGTTGAATGTGCAGCGATACATGTCGCCTTGCTGACAAAGACTCGTTCCGACCTGCCTTCATCACCGTGCTGGTCATTCTGATTGTCGTCCTCGTCGTCTGTGGCATCGTCCTCGGCCTCCACTTCATCCGTCGTCGTTGTCGTCGTTGTCAGGCTGCAACCTCTCGGATGCAGACGCCCTCGTCATCACTTCGGAGTCTTCAAAGTCACGGTAAAGAGGCTTCAGTCTGTTGGTGCCTTGCTTGTGGGCTCTGAGGATAGAAATAATGCAAAGCTGTGTGTGTGTGTGTGTGTGTGTGTGTGTGTGTGTGTGTGTGTGTGTGTGTGTGTGTGTGTGTGTGTGTGTGTGT
>JAMYXO010006578.1:0-13383 GCA_033310375.1 Conus canariensis | reverse complement strand
TTGGGTTTTTTTAGGGGTTTTTAAAAGGGCCGGGAAAAAAATTTTTCCCCCCTTTTTCTTTGGGGGGGCCCCCTTTTCTTTTAAATTTTTTTTAAAGGGGTTTTTTGGGGGCCCTATCCCAATAAAAAATTTTCTTTAAAATTTTCCCTTTGATTTTGGGGGGTTGGGGTTTGGGAAAAATCCTAATACGTTTTCCCTTGGGGGGAAAAAAGGTCAAAAACCCCCTTTCCCCTCAGCCCCCTAACATTGGGTTTCCCAAAAACGTTTATTTAAAATCAATTTTTGGGGTTGTTTTAAAAAAATGCCCCCCCCGGGCCCCGGGGAAAGGGATGACGGGGACAATCCCCTGGGTTTTCAAAAAAGGGGGTTTAAAAAATTCTAAAAATTTAGTAAAACCCCCAAACCCCCGGAAAAAAATTTTAAAAATTTGGGGAACCCCCCCAAATGGGGGAAGGGGTTTATTCTTTTCCCGGGGGCCTGGGGTTTCATATCCCGGGTCGAAATCTGTTTAAGGGTTTTTAAAAAAAAACCCCTTTCCCCGTACGGGGACCCCCAACCTTTCCCCGGGAGTTTTTCGGGGGGCCCCTTTGGCTAAAAGGGGTCGTTTTTTTAGGTTTGGTAGCTTTGCAAAAAGCAATTTATAAAACCCCCTAAAAAACCTCCCAAAGGTTTCCAAAAGGAAAAAATTTTAAGAAAGGGCCCCTTACCTAGAGGGGTGAAAAAAAAATTTTTTTATTTTCAAAAGTCCTGTTTTTATAAAAAAATTTAAATCTTTTGGGCCCCCCCCGAATTATAAAAAAAAAGTTTTCAGTTAAAAATTCGGGGGTCCCCCTTTTAAAGGGGTTGAAAAAGCAAAAAATTTTAAAACGGGTCCCCCTTGTTTTAAAAAAAATTTTGGGGCCCCCAAAAAAGCCCCCCCCTTGGGGAAAAAATTTCTTTTTAAAATTCCCCTGGGGGAAAAAATTGTGCCCCCCCCCCCCCCTTTTTTTTTGGATTTCAGGGTCACCTTAAGGGCCTAAAAAATTTTGT
Organism: Conus canariensis; assembly: GCA_033310375.1. Taxonomy (NCBI): domain Eukaryota; kingdom Metazoa; phylum Mollusca; class Gastropoda; order Neogastropoda; family Conidae; genus Conus; species Conus canariensis. Next base: position 12,354 of record JAMYXO010006578.1, on the reverse strand, counting down.
GTTTTAAAAGGGGTGGGGGGTGTTTCACGCCCCCTGGCCCCGGCCCCAAACCCCGGGAAAAATTTCGGTTGGTTTGTTTGCCGGGGTAAAAACGCCCCCAAAAATAAAAAAACGTGGTGGGGTTTAAGGTGTTTTGTTTTGGGTTGGGGGGCCGTAAAAAACTTCCGGGAAAAAAAAGAAAAAAAAAACGTTTTCTCAGTTTTTTTTTAAAAAATTTTAAATTTAAAACCGGGCCCCGGGGGGCGTAAGAATACGGTTTTAAGTCTACAATCCTTTTTCAAAATGTTTTTTAATTTTTTTCGCAGCTGCCCTTGATGGAATTCTGACCAAAAAAACCTTTCTAAAAAAAGCTCTTGTTTTGCTTTTATTTTTTGTAGAAAAAGGCCAAAATCTGCAAATTTGTTATTTTTTTTAATTAAATTGGTTTTCTTGGGGAAAACCCTCTTTTAAACAGAATCAAGTCGACATGATCTCAAGTGATTCGCCTAAAGGGGGAGCTTTGGGGGGAAAAATTCCTTAGAGGGCCCCTAGTTTTTTTATACGCCCATTTTAACGCTCAGGTTATTGGTTTTTTTTTTTGTTCTTCAAATTTGGAAATTTCTATACCCCCACTGGGAAAGGTTTTTATAAAAAATTTTTTTCGGCACCCCCTTTATATTTGCCAAAAAATTTAAAAAACTCTGTTTTTGCATTTATTTTTAACTGGGGTAATTTTGCGCCAAAAAAAAAACCCCCCCACTTTTGAAACAAAAGTTATCTAAAATTATGTATGTTTAAATTGCTGTTTAAAAAAACAAAACTCTCTCGGGAGAGGAATGTAAGAAAATTTCCGACTATAGGAAAAAGAAAACTTTTTTGTCTTAATTTAAAATTTCAATGACTTTTTTCCTTTAGACCACCCCAAAAAGCCGCCTTTTTCGTTTTTTTCAATCCCGAGGGTTAAACTGTGAAGCATGTAACCCAAAGCCCCCAAAAATTAAAAAAAGGGTCGCGAAAAAAACCCCCCATTATTTCTATCTGTCTAGTTAAAAAACCCGGGGACTAGTATACTACTATCACGGGGTTTAAAATTCAATCTTAAAATGGCCAAAACATTTTCACTGGGGGGGTCAATTTGAAGAGATTGGGGGGATTTTAAAAAAAATAGCATGCTTTTCACGCTTTCCCGAATGTTTATAGGGTTAAATAATGCCCAAAAGTTCTAGTACTCTGTTCTTTTTGCCCGACGGTTTGTCATCCATCGTTTTTTTGTGATCGTCTTTTTTTTTAAGATCAAATAAATAGGTAATAAAAAAAAAAATAAATACAAAAATTTAGCTAATATTTACAAATTTTTGAGGTTAAAAAAAAAAAAAAAAAATAAACTAAAAAATTTAGTTAAATTGGGGAAATTGCTACTCCCTTTCAGGGTTAGTAAAAATAGACAATTCAACGCCCATAAAAAGCCTAAATATTAAAACTAAAAATTGCAATACCTTTATAACTGGGTTGGGGCCAAGAATTTTTTGGGGATTTTCTGTTTAAAAAGTCGGTTAAATTTTTCACGAATATTTGTTGCTCAAAAAAGATCCCAAAAAAAATTTCGAAAAAATTTGTTTTCTTAATTCTTCTTCATTAAAAACCCCCCGCTCCATCATTTCCCCTCTAAGGGGGCCGCTTTAAAATTTTTTAAGTTTTCTGTAACTACTTTGGGTCGTCAATTTTTTAAAGACAAATTAAAATAAGTAATACAATAAAAAAAACCCGGTTTTTTTGGGGGTTTGCAAGGTTCTCCCTTTGCAATGTTCTTTCTAAATTGCCTTCAGCGTTCTACCTGCTGGAAGAAAAAAGCTTTCCCCCCTTTCTTTTGGAGGTCGATTTTTTTTGGCGCCCCTGTAATCATCACCGTCAAAGCCAGGGCCGTTTAAAAAATTCTTCGTTGGTTTTTTTTTTTCCATCCAGTAAATTTGTATTGTTTTTAAATCACCCCTTTTGAATTGAAGTTTTTTGCGGGTTGCTAGGGCCAATTGCAGGGGGGTTTTTGAATTTTTTGGGCGTTTTCCCTTTCTTTAAAAAAAGCATTAAAAACGGGGGGACATGGCAAAAAAAACCCCAAAAAAAACCAAAAACGCCCAAAAAAAAACTATGGAATCGGTTTTCCAACTCCAGTAGCAAAAAGAGCCCCCCACAGACCGTGCTTAAGCCCGGATAAAAACCGAGGGGAAGCCGGTGATTTTTAAAAAAAGGACATTTAAAAAAGGTTTTAGCAATTTCTTTTCGAAAAACCCCCTATATTATTTTTAAGTCACTTTTATTTCTTTTCAAGCTCATCAGTGCTTTAATCTAAATCGGCCGTCCTCCATTTTTAAAAAAAAGTTTTTTTTTTTTTTTAAAAATCTTGTACAATCTTCAAAATTTAACCCTTCGGGGCGCACCTCATTCCAACAGAGTAAAACGCAATAAAAAATCAACATACTTAATGAAAAAAAAAAAAACGAGTACTGTTTGTTTTGCTTTTTTCAACCCATACAGTAACCTTTTGTCAGAAGATACAGAAGTGTTTTTTTTTTCACCCCCCGTTTTTTAGTAATAACAATAACAAACCCCTAAGGGAAACCACCCAAGTTTTTTCAAAAAACTTTATTTGCACGCCCCCTGATTAACGTTATGCTTCTGGCAAACTGGAATCAAAACTCCCTTGGAGTAAATAAAAAAGCAAAAAAAGCTCGTCATTTTTTCAGGCAGTGATTCTTTTTTTTGGGTTAAACTCTAAGCCGACGGTGTCCCCCCCCCATTTCAGCAAAGGGGGACTTTTTTTTCTCCGCAGCAATATTTAGACCCCCTCCCTGTTATTTAAAAATTGCTTTTTTCTTTTTTTGGCCTGGGGACTAGGCTAGCAAGAAGGGGGGTTTTCCCCTTCATTCAAAGTTTTTTCAAAAAAATTGAAATTTCTTATAAAAAAGTATACGGGGGGGTTTTCGTAGTTCAAACCCTTTTAAATCCCCAGTTTAATGCAGGGGAAGGGGCAACGCCCAGGCATTTCCGTTTATGAAGTTTGTATTCATGTTTGCCAAAATCGTTTGCCCTTAAAGATTTTTCTTATCTCTTCCAGGGTAGGATATTGCTGCCGTTTTTTTATTTTTTCAATTTCATTCGTTTGTAAAAACCCCCATCGTCGGTGTACTAAAAACCCAAAAAACATTTCCTGTCCCCATTAAAAAAAAAAGTCAGTTTGTTGCTAGAATCTTTTAGTCAAATTTTGCAGCGCATTTTTAGGAAAGTAACTCTGTTTTTTGATTCTGGCCCCTCGAGAAAATTTTTTTTTTAATAAAAAAACAATTTATTATTAAAAAAAAACTTAAAAAAACCAATCTAAAAAAAAAAAACTTTTTTAAAAAAAAATAATCTGTAATAAACAATCTATAAAAAAGCAATCTTTTTAATAAAAAACAATTTCTTAAAAAACAATTTGTTATAAACAAACGTATTAAAAAATGGGGGGGTCAGTCCGAAAAACATATTTTTTAAGTGTTTTTGAATTTTTCTAGCTGCTCTTTTTTTTTTTTTTTTTAGTTCATCCTTGTTTCCTGATTAAATATAGTTTTCATTTTTAAAAACCCCCTTTTAAAAAAAACTATCCCCCTTCCTTAGTAAAAAAAATAAAAAACGTTTTAACTGGATTCAAAAAGTCTTTTTTAAAAGGGGACGCATTTAAAAATTTTTTTGATTTTAAAAAGCCAAAACAGAAAACTAATGCGGGTCTTCCCCCCGCAAAAAAGGGGCCCAGCTTGGGGACAGAGTCCTTTTTTTTTTAACTTTTTTTGTTTTTTTTCGCAAAAAACAGTCATCAATAATAAAAAAGCGTTTTGTTTTCCCTAAAAATAGCCTATAGAAATGTTTTTAAACACCCCCCGTTTAGCTTGCCCAGTAGGATCAACTAAAAATTTATTTTTCGTCTGTCCAAAAAAAAACAAAATGCCTTTTTTTTAAAAACTTTTTTTTGTTTTAATGGTTTGTAAGGAATAAAAAAATGACTTCGAATGAAATCTGTAGATGTTTTTAAAACAAAAATCAAGCAAGGGGGGGGACATTTTTTTTCCCCCCCAAACCCGTAAATCCCACAAAAAAAAAAGCAAAACAGTGGGGTCTTTAGGAAAAAATTTTTAAAAAAATATCCACTGTTTTAATGGGCATTTCTTTCAGTTTATTTTTTCTTCAATTTTTGCTGGGCGTCAAAAAAACCAAAAAAAAACTTTTCATTTGTATTGACCTTTTTCCCCTCCTTTTTCCTTTTTTAACTGTAGGAAGCCTTCGACCCACCCTTCTTCCCTCCCGTGCAGTCTGTTTTTTTCATAAGTGGATAAAAAAAAATTCCAGCCTAGTCCCATTTGCTTTGTTAGAAAAAATCTTCAGCCCCCTTTTCATCGTGAAGGTGAATTTTTTTTTTAAACCCCCAATTTGATGGGGGGGGTTTTTGTCTGTTTGCCTCCGGCAAAAAAAAAAATTTTTTTTTCACAAAGTTTTTGGCGGGAAAAAAAAGTCCAAGTTTTAAATTCAGCTGAAAAGGGGCTTCCATCTACTGTGAAAAGGAAAACGGCTAAAAATTTTTTGGGTTTAAAAAAAAAAAACACCTCGTTTTTCCCCCTCTGAAAAAGGAGGAGGGTTTATTTTAAATAGAAAAGAGAACCCCCTTTTTAGGGACCTTAAAAAAAATTTGCTTTAGCATTTCCCCAGCCCCGGGGTGCCCCCCTTGCTTGTTTTTAAAAGCAGACTGTGGGGTAAAAACTCTTTTCAAAGGAAAAAAAAAAACCCCCTTTTTTTTACGGGATTTAATTTTCTTTTTTAAAAAAAAAAAGGGAAATTTTAAAACATTTTATTTTGGGGGGGGGAAAAAAAAAAGCCCCGGTTTTTTTTTTCTTTTTTTTTTTTTTAAAAAAGGGGCCCTTTAAATTTGGGGTAAAAAAAAAAAAAAACCCTTTTTTGGGCCCTTTTTTCCCCCCCCCCCAAAAACCCCTTTCCCCTTTTTTGGGTTTAAAAAATGTTTTTTTGGGTTTGGGCCCCAAAATTTAAAAAAAATTTTTTTTTTCTGTTTACAGGGAAAAAAAAAGGGGAATTAAAAATTTCCTTTTAAAAAAATAAGATTTCCCCTTCCCCCAGGGTTAAAAAAAATTTTTTTAAAGGGGCCCCTGCCCCCCCCGGGGGGAAAAAAAATTTTTTAAAGGGGGGCGGGTTCCCAATTTTTTTTTTAAAAAAATCGGGCCCGGCCCCATTAAAAATTCCCGGGGGTTAAATTTTTTTTTTTTTCCCAAAAAATTTTTTATTTAAAAAAAAAAACCCGCCCCCCTTTTTTCCCTTTTTTTTGCCGGGGGGGGTTTTCCCTTTTCGGGCGGCCCACCGGGGCTTTTTTTTAAAAAAAAAAAAAAATAAATAAAATATAAAAAAAATTTTGGTGAGGGGGATTTTTAGGTTATCCTTTTGAAAAGGGAAAAAAAATGAAAATAGGGCCGGGGGCGTTCATTGCAAATGAAGAGGGAAAGGAAGCACGTCCTTTACCCCCCCCTAGAACCCCCCGGGAGGGTATTTTTTTCCCCGGGGGGGGGCTCGTAAAAAATTTGGGGGGGGGGCTTTTTCCCCCCGGGGGGAAAAGGGGAAAAAAATAAAAAATTTAAAAAAAATAAGAAGGGGAAAAAAGTCCAAAAAAAAATTGCAAGATTTAAAAAAAGGGGGCCCCCCATTTTGAAAAGGGGGTTTTTTTTAAAAGGGGGCCCCAAAATTTTTTAAAAAAACCCCCCCTTTTTTAAGTCAAAAAAAAAAGAAAGTCCCTTTTGGAAAAGAAAACTTTCTTTTAAAGGCAAAAAAATTTTAAAAAAAAATGGGGGGGGTTTTTTAAAAAGAAAAAAAAAAAAAAGGGGGGTTTTCCCAAAAAAAAAAAAAAAGGGCCCCAAACTTTTGGGGGGCAAAAAAGAAAAAAAAAAAAAAGGGGGGCCCCAATTTTTTTGTGGCCCAAAAAAGGGGAAGGCCGGTTTGGGGAAAAAGAAAAAAAAAGGGATCCTAGGGAGAAAAAACCCGGGGAAAAAAAAAAAAATTTGGGGTTTTGGGGGTTTATTTTTGAAAACTCCCAAAAACCCCAAAAAAAAACCTTGGAAAAAAAAGGAAAAAAGGAAAAAAAAAAAAAAAAAAAAAAATATGGCAAAAAGAAAAATTAGGACAAAAAAAAAAAAGGTTAAAATCAGGGAAAATAAAATTTTTGGGGAAAAAAAAAAAAAAAAGGTTGGGTTTTAAAAAAAAAAGGGAAAAAAAGGGGAAAAAAAAGGAAAAAAAATTTTAAAAAAAAAAAAAAAAAAATAAAAAAAAACCCCCCAAAGCAGAAAAAAAAGGGGGAAACCTTGTTAAGGGGGGGGGGTTCTTTAGATATTGGGGGCCGTTTTTTTTCCCCCCAAAAAGGGGTTTTAAAAATGCTTAACCCGAGGGCCCAAAAACATTTTGGGGGGCCCCCCCCAAAGGGGGAAAAAGGGCCGGGTAAAAAGGGGGATTAAAAAAAAAAAACCCTTTTTAAAAAAAAAAAATTTTTAAAAAAAAAAAAAGGGGTTACCCCAAAAAAATTTGGTTTTTTTAGGGGGAAAAACCCCTTTTGGGGGGTTTTTTTAAAAAAGGTTTTTAAAATTTTGGGTTTTTTTTTTTCCCCGGGTTTTTTAAAAAAGTAAAAAAAAAAAAATTTTTAAAAAAAAAAAGGGCCCCCTAAAAAAAAAAAAACCCCCCGGGGGGTTTTTCCTCCCCCGGGGGGGGGGGGGGTTTTTTTCGGTGGGGGGGGTTGTTTTTTTTTTTGGGGGCTTTTTTTTTTTAAATTTCCGTTTTTTAAAAAAATTTGGGTTTGGCGGGGGGGCCCTTTTTTTTTAAAAACCCCTTGATTGGTCCTAAGTTTTTTGATCGCCCGGGCTATGGGAAATTTTTTTAAATTTTTAAATTTTTCTGAAATCATCCCAAAATCTGCAAGTTGAGGTAGAGGCAGCAATGTAAAAAACCAAGGGGCCCCCCACAACAAAGTCAACCTTTGGGGACCTGGGGCATTTTTGAAAAAAAAAACTTTTTTTTTGGTCCCCCTTTTTTTTCTGGAAGGCAAATCAACGCAAGTTAAATAGCATCTTCTAAAAATTGGGGGGGCTAAAAAAATTGTTTTTTCTGGCGTTCAAAAACCCGTAAAATGAATCCCACAGCTGGGGATTTGGGGGGCTGTGGCTTGCGCTCCAAAAATGGGGCACCAAACAAAACTTTTTCGAGGAGTCTTTAAAAAGTCTTTCCCCACCCGGGGAAATTTTTTAGGCCCCTTTTTATTTCATCCAAGATAAATGTTTGCCCAAGCTTGGGGTGTTTTTTTTTTTTAAAATCCCAATTTAACCTTGGGAGTTTTTGATTTAAAAAAAATTTTGGTGTGGGCCGGGGCCCCAGTATTTCAAAATTATATTCTCACGTGGCCCCCAAAAAAAATTTGGCCCCCCCCACCCCCGTGATTGCGGTTAAAAAAAATTTTTTGCTAAAAAATTATTTAAAGGGGTTAAAAATTTTTAAAAATTCTTTGCGATTCTTTTTCATATGATTATTGTCCATTTGGGCTGAAAAAAATGGATTAAAAACGGTTTTTTAAAAATTGGGGGGGGCCCGTACTTTGTAGTTCAGTTAGTATGCGCCTTATACGGGATAAAAAAAACAAAAAAAAAAAGTTATATACTGACCTTATAAAGAGGTTGGGGGTTTTTTTTTAAAAAATGGTTTGTATATGAAAACCCGCACCCAAAGTTGGGTTGGCAAAAAAAAACTGAAAAATTTTAAACTGATTCTGGTAAAAAAAGCCAGGGATGAGTTGAAACCAGCTGATGGCACCTTCATTTCTTTTTGGAGGATTTAAAAAATATCGTTAAGGGGGTTTTAAAAAAGCCTGACTAAAAAAAATTTAAAAAATTTTAATTTTTAAAAATTTTTGGGGGTTTTTTTAAAATTTAAAAAAAATTTCCCCCCCCCCCCCCCCCCCCCCCCCCCCCCCCCCGGGGGGCCCCGGAAAAAAAAAAAAACCCAAAATTTTTCTCCCCTTTTTTTGTTTTTTTTGGGGAAAAAAAAAGTTAAACCCCCAAAATTTTTTCAAAAAAAAAAATTTTTCGGGGGAAAAAAAAGGGGGGAAAGGGTTTTTTGGGGGGGGTTTTTCCCAATAAAAAGTTTTGGGGGAAAAAAAAAAAAAAAAACCCCCCCCCCCCCAAACCCCCCCCCCAAAAAAAAAAAAAACCCCAAAAAACCCCCCCCCCCCAAAAAAAAACCCCCCCCCCCCCCGGGGTTTTAAGGGGCCATTTTTTTATATTTTGGCCCCTTTTTAAAAAATTTTTTTAAAAAAAAAAAAAAAAATAAGGGTTTTTTAAAAAAAAAAAAAAATTTTTTTTTTTTTAAAAAAAATAAGGAAAATTTTACCAAAAAGGGGGTTTTTTAAGAAAAATTTTTTTTTTTTTGGGGGTTTTTTTTTAAAAAAAAGGAAAAAAAAAAATTTAAAAAAAAAAAAGGGGGAAAAAAAAAAAAAACCAAAAAAAATTTTTAAAAAATTTTTTTTTAAAAAAATTTTTTTAAAAAAAGGCAAAAAAAAAAAAGGGCCCCTTTTTATTGCTTTAAAAAAAAAAAGAAAAAAACCAAAAAAAGGGCCCCTTTTTCCAATCGGTTTTTAAAAAAGAAAAAACCCCCTTTCAAATTTTAAAAAAAGGGACCCCTTAAAAATTTTTTAAAATTTCAAAAAAAAATTTTTTTTTAAAAGGGGGAAATTATTCAAAGTTTTTTAAAAAAAACCCTTTTTTTTTTAAACCAAAAAAAAAACCCAAAAAATTAGGGGGATTTTTTTAAAAAAAACAAATAAAAAATTTTTTTTGGGGGTTTTTTGGGGGGAAAAAATTTTTTGGGGGGGTTAACTGATTCTGGTAAAAAGCCATGGGATGAGTTGACCATGCTGATGGCACTCATTTCACTCTTTTTGGAGGATTTAAATCATCTTGTTAGGGGGTTTATCAAGCCTGACTAGAAAGCCATATTGATCATCACTGCGCTGGTTAGGCTACTAAAGTCCAAAGATTTGGGCTCCATAAAACCCCCACTACAGTGTTAAGTGGCACTTCATTATATTTAAAAGGTTTCCATTTTAAATAGATTTTTAATATAAAAAGATTTAAAAAGGAATGCACATTTATTTAACTAAACAAACACGCGTGGGTGTTCTTAAAGTATCCAATTGACAATAGGCGCCGGTGATAGTAGGGTTGCTCTTAGAGAAATTGGTTTTTAAAGTTAAGTGGTTTATATATATTGAAGAAAGCCTCAGAATAACTGGATTAATATTCAGTAACGATGGGGCAATCAATAACTCATGAAAAAATTCAGAAGGCTATTACAACTTTTGTTCCTTTAAAAGAAGTTATTTATCGAATTAGGCATATTGCTAAAAATTAATACGAAGGCAAACCTCAGAATTATGTGCATTTTCCACCAGAAGAAGAAGGAATACACTTTTCCTAAAGGCCTTGCTAGAATCTTGGGCTTACCACAGTACTTGCAGATCTTATAAATTTTAGTCAAGAGAAGACATCTATCAAATTTGAATTGTAATGAACCATTGATTTTTCTCGTGTGAACCCAATGGTTGTATGTCCATTTACAAGATTTAAAATCATGATACTTAATTTATTTGATGGCCATCCATCTACAGTTCTAGAGTTTATAAACCTTCAATTTAAGGCGGGGTTTTGCGATTATCAGTTAAGCACATTTGGTGAAAACAGGTCGGTTAAAGAATTAGTTGCGGGGTCTATAAATTCAGTGTGTGTAAAAAATAACTAACCAAGATGGAAAACCAGTGTTTGTTTGATTTGTTCGGTGGCTGGAAGTAGGAAGAGCGTACTTGTACTATAGTTAGGGCTCATCCCGCGGGCGTTAATCAGATGAGAAAGATAAAATGTGCGGTTTTATAGGCTAGGTATAATTATTTTGCCCGCAAAACACCCTTTCACGCAATTAGATTTGTTTAATTTGTAGATTTTTAAGCTATTTTTTTTGGTTGAGAAATTTGATTATGTGAAAAGTGGGGTTTGCGGCGAATTAAGTTTGTGATCAAGAAACAGACTTTTTATCTTTCATCTGGGTCTCATGGATACGGACCGTAGGATGGTTGACCTGCACCTTTGCCCAAAGCGCTGGTCAGACCTTGGGTACCTGCATAGCTTTGTCTGCGCCAACTATAATCATTTGCATGTGTGTGTGTGTGTTGTGTGTGTTGCGGAAAAAAATAAAAGTAAAGTAAAAAAAAAAACAAAAATAAAAAGTAAAAAAAAAAAAAAAAAAAAACAACTGCATAAATCAAAAATGTAATAGTTAAGTGTGAAGGCGTGTGGGGTGGGCCCGTAAAAAACAGTAAATGATGAGTCGTGTTATGTCAAGTCGTACAAAGAAAAAATAATGCCCCCAATTACAACTCCGTGCCTCCGACGTCAATTGCGTTATAGCGTACGATACGTGAGTGACAAGTGCGCAAGACACCCATACCTACTCTCTTAACTAACTGACGTGACACGGCGGTGGTGTTGGGTGATGTAATGTGTAGCAAGATGGGGTGGGTGGTTACACGGCCTATGTGGCCTGCGTCGGGGGAGGGCAGATGTATGATTGTAAGTGCAGTGCGTTGCCTGTGCTAGTGCGTGCGGTGCAAGTAGGGGGGGGCTATGGGAGCAAGCATGCGGGGGGGGGGGGATTGGTTGGGGGTTGCGTGCGTGGGGTAGTGTTGTGACGCGATGTGTGTGTGTGTGTGGAGGTTGTGTTGTGTGTGGGGTGGGGGGGGAAACAAGGGGCGAGGGGTATTAATGGTTGTCAGTCTGTGCTTGTGATGTTGTTAGAATAGTGACATTTGGTAGGCGGGGTTGTGTACACAGTTGGGTGGATAGCGGGGCCATATGTATGTGGTGTTTCACCACACACTCAGAGCAGTAGATGTTTCGTTGTTTGTTGTTTTATGTGTGTGTGTTGTGTTGTGTAAGTGTGTTTGTCTAGAAAGTGTGTGTCGAGTGTGTTGTCATGTGTGTCGTTGCTAGAGCGACTGCAGAGTGTGCATGTGCTTAAGGCATGCTACTGCACATGGCAGCTTGCTCCACCATTTGGCGTTTGTGTGTAGAGCACAGTGGATTTCCATTGCAATAAGTGGTTCTGATGACGCACAGGATGTGGGGATGACAGATCTCCGGCGTCAGTGTCTCACTCTTCTGACATGTTCAGTGGTTGGTTTGTTCCCAGTCTGGAGTGGTTCGCGTCAGCGATCTTTGCCCTCCCAGTTCATTTTTATTTGACACACTTTTCTCCATCCCCAATGTCCTCCCGTCCATGCGTGGATGAGATTGTACACAGCGGTTTGCGCGGTGATATTTGTTTTGTTTGCCGCATAAATATGACAGTGAATGCTTTTATTCTATTCCGTATACTCCCACAAAGTTCATTAACTAGAAACTGAGGAAATGTAAGTTTTGATATTGGGCATCGACACGCTTGCATGCATAAGTATGAATCATGCAGAGGGCCGGTTGTAAAGGAAATGCAAATACGAAACACTTTCCTCTATCTTCATTTTTCGCTACAAGTGTAATCAATGTTTAGTAGTATTTGTTCTGCGTATGGTGGTGCGTCAGTGGAATTGGCCTATTGCAATGAAGTTATTGTTATTTGTCCAGGATGTACGTCTTCCCAGAATAAAAAAAAAGGCGGCAAGAAAAATTACACATTAAAAGCAGGGGGTTAGACGGGGGGCCAAAGCGTTTCGATTTGGTTTTAAAACAAAAAGCTTAAAAGTAAAGGAAGGAAAAAGTGTAAAACTAAATGTTGTGTCCGGGTCGCAGATTTGGGCGGTGACAATTTAAAAAACCACAAAACCCGCAAACAATGAAATTTTGGTTTTCTATTTGGGTTTTGGTGGGACCTGGCGGGGAAACTTTTCCCCCCAAACGTGGTCGCAAGGTTCAGCAGAGGAGATCTAAATCCCTCGTGGGCATTGGGGGAGACAAACAAAAAACAGTCCAGGATCTTCTCATCCCGCCAGGTTCTTTAACGTGGGGTTTTCACAAGAAATAGTGACACTAACTCTTGTCATCCACTGTGGTGGGGGCCATCTTCGCATGCTTCTTGTCCAGCGAAGGGGAAGGAGTGCCCGGGGCGATGTCATAAAAATGAATCATTTTTTTTGCCCGTGTTTGTAAACCCCCAAACCAGAGGTAAAGGCAGAAATTTAAATCTTTTTATGCGCAAGAGGGGCGAGATATGGATCTTTCCCCGAGTCAATGATGAATTTTGTGTTCAAAAAAGTCAGGACAGACA
>JAMYXO010006577.1:0-13383 GCA_033310375.1 Conus canariensis | reverse complement strand
AAAAATTTTTTAAAAAAACCTTTTTTAAAATTTTTTTTTTGGGCCCCCGGGGGGGAAAAAAAATTTTTGGGCCAGACCCCAAAAAAAAATTTTTTAAACCCCCCCCCTTTTTTTTTTTTCCCACCCCCCAAAAAAATAGGGGGAATTTTTTTTTCAAAACAAAAAAAAGGGGGGCCAAATTTTTTTTCGGGAAAAATTTTAAAGGAAAAAAAGGGGGTTTAAAAAAAAAAATTTTGGGTTTTTTTAAAAAAAAAAAGGGGGGGGCGGGCCCCCAAAAGGTTTTTTCCCCCCCCCCCCCCCAATTTAAAATTTTTGGGGGTTTTTTTTTTTTTTTTTTTTTGGGGGGGTTTTTTTTTTGGGGGGGTTTGGGGGGTTTTTTTCTTTTTCCCGGGGGGTTTTTTTTTTTTGGGGGTTTTTTTGGGGGGGGGGTTTTTGGGGGGGAAAAAAAAATTTTTAAAAAAATTTTTTTTGGGGGGTTAAAATAAAAAAAATTAATTAAAAAAAATTAATTTTTAAAATTTTTTGGTTAAAAAAATTTTTACAAAAAAAAAATTTTTTAAAAAAACCCCCCAAAAAATTTCCCGGGGGGTTTTAAAAAAAATTTTTTTTTTTGGGGGGGGGAAAAAGGGGGGTTTTGGGGGGGGGGGGGTTTTTTTTTTTTGGGGGGGTTTTTTTTTTGGGCCCCCCTTTTTTGGGGGAAAAAAAAGGGGGGGCCCCCCGGGGTTTTTTTGGGGAAAAAAAACCCCAAAAAACCCCCTTTTTTAAAAAAAAATTTCCCCCCAAAAAAAAATTTTTTTTTTAAAAAATTTTTTTTAACTTTTTTTTAAAAAAAATTTTAAAAAATTTTTTAAAAAAGGGGGAAAAACTTTTTGGGGGTTGGGGGTTTGGGGGGAAAAAACCCTTTGGGGGGAAAAAAACCCCCCCCCCCCCGGGAAAAAACCCCCCCGGGAAAAAACCCCCCGGGCCCCCCGGGGGGCCCCAAAACCCCCCCCCCCCCCCAACCCCCCCCCCCCCCCCCCCCCCCCCCCCCCCCCCCCCCCCCCCAACCCCCCCCCCCCCCCCAAAAAACCCCCCCCCCCCCCCCCCCCCCCCCCAAAAACCCCCCCCCCCAAAAAACAAAAAAACCCCCTTCACGGGGTTTTTTAAAAGGAAAACCCCCCTTTCAAAAAATGGTGGGGGGGAAAAATTTTTAAAAACCCAAAAATTCTTTTTTAAAAAACCCCCTTAATTTTTTTCCTTAACTTCTTCCCCCCCCCTTTTTTCCCCTTTTTTTTCCCCCCCAAAAAAGGGCCCAAAATAAAAAATTTTTTAAATTTATAAATAAAAATTTTTTTATGAAAACCTTTTTCCCCCCGGGAAAAGGAAAAAAAACCTTTTTTCCCCCCCCCAAACCCCCCCCCCCCCCCCCCCCCCCCCTTTTTTTCCCCCCCCCCCCCCCCCCCCCCCCCCCCAAAAAAAAAAAAAGGGGGGAAAAAGGGGGGAAAAAAAAAAAAAAAAAAAAAAAACCCCCTTTTTTTTTTTTTTTTTTCCCCAAAAGGGGGGGGAAAAAGGTCTTTTTTGGGGGTGGGGGGGGGGGGGGGGTTAAACGGGGGGGGGGGGGGGGCAAAGGGGCGAAAGGGGGGGGGTTTTTTTTTTTGGGGGGGGGGGGGTGGGGGGGGGGGGGTTTTTTTTTGGGGGGTTTGGGGGGGGGGTGGGGGGGAGGGGGGGGGGGGGGGGGGGGGAAAAGGGGGGGGGGGGGTTTGGGGGGTTTTTTTTTTGGGGGGGCGGGGAAAAAAAAGGGGGGGGGGGGGGGGGGGGGGGGGGGGGAAAAAAAAAAAAAGGGGGGGGGGAAAAAAGGGGGGGGGGGGGGGGGGGGGGGGGAAAAAAAAAAAAAAAAAAAGGGGGGGGGGGGGGGGGGGGGGGGGAAAAAAAAGGGGGGGGGGAACCCAAAGGGGGGGGGGGGGGGGGGGAAAAAAAAAAAAAAAAGGGGGGGGGGGGGTTTGGGGGGGGGGGGGGGGAAAAAAAAAAAAAGGGGGGGGGGGAAAAAAAAACGGGGGGGGGGGGGGGGGAAAAAAAAGGGGGGGGGAAAAAAAGGGGGGGGGGGGGGGGGAAAAAAAAAAGGGGGGGGGGGGGGAAAAAAAGGGGGGGGGGGGGGGGGGGGGAAAAGGGGGGGGGGGGGGGGGAAAAAGGGGGGGGGGGGGGAAAAACGGGGGGGGGGGGAAAAAAAAGGGGGGGGGGGGGGGGGGGGGGGGGGGGGGGGGGGGGGGGGGGGGGGGGGGGGGAAAAAAAAAAAAAAATTTTTTTGGGGGGGGGGGGGGAAGGAGGGAAAAAAAACCCCCCCCAAAAGGGGGGGCCCCGGGGGGGGGGGGGGGGAAAAGGGGGCCAAAAAAGGGGGGAAGGGGGGGGGGGGGGAAAGGGGGGGGGGGAAAAGGGGGGGGGGGGGGGGGGGCGGGGGGGAAAAGGGGGGGGGGGGGTTTTTTAAAAAAAAAAAAGGAAAGGGGGGGGGGGGGGGGAAAAGGGGGGGGGGGGGGGGGGCCCGGGGGGGGGAAAAAGGGGGGGAAAAAAAAAGGGGGGGGGGGGGGGGGGGGGGGGGGGGGGGGTTGGGTGAAGGGGGGGGGGGGGGGGGGGGCCCGGGGTAAAAGGGGGGGGGGAAAAAAAAGGGGGGGAAAAAAAGGGGGGGGGAAAGGGGGGGGGAACCAAAAAAAAAAATCAAATTTCAGATAGTTTTAGATGACAGAAAGAAGGGGGGTGGTGTTGCCAGAACAAAAACCCACACCCGCACGCACGCATGCACACACGCAAACACGGGTTCTTGGAATTATTTGAAAGTGATATGTGGAACCAATAAAAATAGTTTTTGTTTTGCTGTAAAACAAAAAACTTGTTGGACCCTTTTTTAAAAACTGCCCCATGTACAGAAAAGAAAAAAAAGAAAAACACAATTACATTTTAAACATTTTGATCTGCTGCTAGATATTTTGGGTTTGGGGGAAATGAACAAAAGTATCATCCCCCGGGAAAGACCTGACTGTAGCTAAATTTTTCAAAATCACATTAGAGTTTTCCCCCCAACCCACTGCATCTTGTAAAGAAGGACGTACCCCTTTTTTAACCCTTCAAACTATCTTTCCCCTCATTCTTTTGCCCCATTTTGGGGCCATATCACAGATCTGATTTGTTTCCCACCTCCAAAGGTCGGTTATTTCCTTTACAGTATGGTCTTTTGGTGAGGGGTTTAAAACATTAACGCAAAAACATTTCAAGAAAAATAACCAACTTTTCCGCACCCAGCATTCATTGAACATTTTTTTTTGTTCCCTTTTTTTTTCCCTGGCTTTATTTGTGACGCCCAAAGGACAGTGATAGTACTTTTAAAAATGACTGTAGTAATTTAGAACCCCAACCCATATGATTTTGATGACAACAACTCGGGCCTTAAATGTAGACTAAATGACTAGAAACCCAAAAAATTTAAATTGTAATAATGTTATTTGGGGGCCATTTATTTCGGTGAAACACACTTGCGACGAGTTGTCATGTGTGAATGTAGCAAGGGGGGGGTTTTTTTATTTTAAAAGTTTCCCAAAAAGTCCCCCCTTTATCGAACCCTATGGGAAAAAACAAACTTTTTTAAAAAAAGCCTTTTAAACATTTTCAGATTTGGGGTGTGAGGCTGACAGTCACCCGGTTTTTTAAACCCACATTTGGGGGCGGGTTTTAACAACTTTAAAAAACCCCCCTGTCCACCCAACAGTTAAAACAGCACCCCAATTTTGGCCTAGGGAAAAGGGAAAAAAAGGCAGTAGAATAGGGAAAGGGCTCGCCGTCCATTAAGCCCTTTTTCCCCCGGGGCCCAAAAGCCACTAACAGTTTTCCCCGCCCCTAAGGCCATTAGCCCCTGGCAAAATTTAACCTTTGTAGAAAATCAATCTGATTGTGAAAGGAAAAGGGTTTTTTTTCTAAAAAAAAAAAAAAAGGGAAAGTTTTGCTAAAAAGTCAAATTCCAATAACCCTTTTCCAATATTCGCATGCATCGGGGGGCTTGGAGAGGGGGGACGGGTCTTGGCCAAAATTGTCCACTCTGACCAAAGTGACAGCAAAACAAACTACCTTGTTACCCCTTTACCTGGGGAAAACAAACTGTTTTCCCCAAAACCCAAAAACGAGCTAATCCCTGGGGCAATAGGGCATCATTTCATCCTGACACTATCCCCTCTGTGGGCCAAAAGGGGGAAAAAACACAAAATTTTTAATGTTTATCTGTTTTTTTTTATTTTTTTGCACAGTTTAAAGCACCCCTCATTCTGTCCTGAATACTTAAACCCCAAACCCTGAATTTCTACCCTAAACTAGGATCAAAAAATGAAAAGTCAGGGATGATCACAAAAAACATTCTTTCTTTTTTTTCTTTTAAATTATGGGGAAATCTGACATGCAGGCCCCAAAAGCTTAAAATACCAGGGATTTATTTAAAGGGGATTCAAATTTAAAATTTTTTCTGACTTCTAGAATTTTTGAAATTCAGTGTGTGGTCCCAAATGCCAAACATTCTGTAAGGGAAGGGGGGTAATTTCCTTTTTCCCTTTTCCCGGATGAGAAAACTGAAAAAGCGACAGCCGTCTAGTTTGACCAAAAGCTTACTGGTTTTGGAAATGCTTGGCACCATTTGGAAAACAGGACATGGGTCAGAACTGGTTTTTTTAAGGAAGTCTGTATGTGGTTTTAAAAATTTAGGGTTTTATTCAAATAATTTTTATTGTTTTAAACTAAATTTTTCACCCGGGGTTTAAAGAGATCATGACTGTTCGTCCTTTGCTTTTTTTTGTTTTGAATGCTTTTTGTCCAGTCTGAAACAAAAAAAAATGGTCAAAAAACCATTGTGTTTGTTTTGTCCTTTTTTGTTCCCTTTTTTGGTGGCCCCGAAATTCCCGATTTTTTTGGTTTTTGTTTTAATTTCCACCTGTGATCAGGGCCCAAAAGAGGGAAAAAAAAAATTAAAATTTCTTTTGGTGCTAATTTTATATTTAAAAGCTTTCCCGGGGAAGAATAAAAGGGTTTTTAATATTTCCCCAAAACAAAAGTGGTTGTTCAATATTCCCAACACAAAAAGAGGTTGTTTAATATTCCCAACACAAAAACGGTTCAGATTAAATTTCTTTTTTCAGTTTAAAATCCCAAATCCATTTAAAATAGGTAAAGGCCCCTTTTTTCAAAAGGCAGAAAAGGGAAATTTTACTTTACTAAACAGCATTTTTATCAAAATCAGCTCAATGGTCTCCATCAAATGGAGCACTGTAAACCAGCCAAAAAAAAAAATACCCCAAACTAGTCTGCCTAAACAGAATAAAAAAGCATAATGAGACTCTCAAACCGAAGGGAAAAAACAACTTGGGTGTTTGGGGCTTCTACCAGCAAGACACCCAAAGTGACATAAAAAAACCCTCCCCAAAAGAAAAAAGATTTTGGCCCTTTGCCAAGCTGAAGGCCTCCTTGTTCTCTTTTTCTCTAGCTTCGCTTTCTCACCACCTTTTACTCTATTTTCAACCTGGTCTTCTCCCAAAGAACCCACCGGTTTAAAAACCCAAAAAATTCATTTACCAAAATTCCTTCCAAAAAAAGGGTGTAACTTTAGTCAAATGTTCCCCAACCCCCACTTTCACCTGGTCTATCTCCCCAAAAAAACCACGGTTTTCAACTCCCCAAAAAATTCATTTAAACCCAAAATTTTCAAGGCTGTAACTTTATTTTCCAGTCTCCCTTTCCCTTTCCCCGCCTGGTCTATCTCCCCAAAAAAACCCCCTGGTACAACACCAGAAAAAATTCTTTTTTTCTAAGTTCAAAAAGGGTGGACAGTCTATTTTCTTCCAGGGAAAACCAAAACTAACCAGCCAAAAGCCCCCCAAGAAACCAAACAGCCCCGATATGATCATGGGTTTTGATTTGGGCCATAATGGGGTGTTGGGTCTAACTTTTTTTTTTCCCCTTCTGGGTGTTAAACCCCCGAATTTTTTTTATCTGGTTTTCCAGTCTTTCAGCCCTCTAAAATTTGTAGCAAAAAAAAGGGTTTTGGGAATTTTTGCAGTGCGATGGGCTGGCAAAGGGCTGTAGTGAAAACACTTCAGAGTTTTTTAAGGAAAAAGACCCCAAATTCCAAGGGGGTTTTTTTGGGGCTTTTTCCCCGGCCCAAGACCGGGGTTTCAAAAACCCAAAATTTCAAGGGGAAATTTGGGTTTAATCAAAGTCCCTTTTTAAAATTGTTGTAAAAACAAAAACCGCAAGAGATGAAAAATGTTAAGGGGGATGGAATTTTTTTTTTTTTTTTTGGGATTAAATCCCCTTAAAAATGCTGAAAATTAAAACAACCTGAAAAAACAAGCCCAAATTTTGCTTGATTTTTAATTTCCAGGTATTCCAGGAAAGGTGTATTTTCCAGGGCCTGGAAATGGACTTCCCAAATTTTTCCCGGGCTTTTCCAGACTTTTTAAGACCCCTTTTGAACCCTGTATTTTTTCCTTGTGTCCCCGAATGGTTTCCCTGTATTTAATGAGGACCAGGAAAACAAAAGGAAAATTTTCCCCACCCATTTACTTTTTTTTAATCAAGGGTGATGCATCACCCATCTGAAATGGGTTAAAGCACCCCCTTTTGGGGCAAGGTATCTGTCACCCTGATGTTGTGTGTTGGTGGGTGGGTTGGGATAGAAAAAATAAAAAATGTTTTCTTATAGCCCAAAACCCACCGCAAGGGGCCCCATCAGGACTGTCCCCCGTTTTAAAAACCCAAATCACAAGTGATTTTAAAAAAAAAAAAAAAAAAAAAAAAAAAACCTTTCCCCCACTTTTCTTTTAAAAAAAAATCTTCTAGAAACGCACCAGAAACTTCGTTAAAATCTTTCTTCCCTAAAAAACTTAAAAAACAGATGGAAAAAAAAATTTTTTTTTCTCCAAAAAAATCAAAGATCACGTTCAGGCGGGGGCATCCCCGAACAGGAAATTTTTATGGGGCCCCCCCTGTAAAAAGTTTGTGTCTCACATCGTTTCCAAATCCCAAAACTCTAAAAGAAAATTTTCATTGTGATTTGGGACATACATGGAAAGCACCACGGGGCTTCTTCACCTTTAAAAAGGGCGAATGGGTTAAAAATTTTGAATGGCCGGGGTGCAGCCGGCAAAACTGTTTTCCTTTTTTTCGCCACCTGACGTAGGGTGGGAGGAACTCGTAAGGTTTTTTGGCGGTCTGAAAGATTTGTTTTCCCCTCGTGTATTCCAATCCTCCTGCCAGAGGTCTCTCACAAATCGTTTAATTTTTGGGGGGGCAATTGAGCAAGGGATTAAATATTGGACAATTTTTAATCTTGGGCATTCTGGCTAAACAAACAAACCCTTTCGTTCCCCCCCGATGCCAACCCTGCCAGGGAAACCCAAACCAAAATAATGTTGTAACCATCCCCCTTTCAAAAATTTCTAAAAAAATTTTAAAAAAATGTAAAAGTTCTGGATGCTGAAGGTTTCGGCCAGCTATGGCCTCCAAAACGACCCGCGAAACCCGACAAACCCCCAAAATCCCTCTTTTAAATTTTTTGAAATTATCTTCAATGCCAGAAAACCAAAAGAAAAAAAAAAAAAAAATTACAGATAACAGAAGCATCTGGGGGAAAATGTTTTAACAGTAAACTTTTGGGAAAGGGGCACCGGGGAAAAGGCCCGCCAGCCACCCAACTTTTAGACTTTGAAAAACCCTCGGTGAAAATTTTTATAAAAAATGGGGGGTTTTTAACAGAGGTCAGCATAAAGGGGCCCTTTTTATTGCCAGAGAAATGTAGACTCTTTACGAAAAGCTGCAAGATTTAAAAATTTAATTCCCGGTGAAAAAAAAGGTTTCCCCGGGGGCCGATCGGGAAAAAGGGGAAAAAACCCGGAAAAACAACTCCTAGGAAAAACTTTCATTCCCCATGTGAGGCTGCATTTCGAAAAACCCAAAAGGGGAATACGTTTTGGGTTTGGGTTTCCCCCCCCCCCCCCCCCCCCCCCCCCAATTTGTTTTTAAACTGGGGGGGCAAAGCCCCAGTCATAGGCAGGATTCGCGGTTTTGAGAACAGTCGTATAGTAATTTACAGACATTTTCACCCCGCAGTTGGACAGTGGGGGGTTTACCTGCCTCTGCGTAAAAGGCTTAACAGGGGGGGTGCGGAATTTCTCCAAGGGCAAGGGCGAACCCTTTATGGGGGATAGGATCCCAAAATTTCAGATTAAAAGGGTCTTGCAGAGCCGTACACAGCAAACCATAGTCCCCCGTTTTTGGAAAGGAAACCCGGGCTCGGGAGGGTGCCGCAAAATTTTCTTATCAGCCCCAGTCAGTGTGTGCTACGACCCGCAGAAAATTTAGAGCTTTTTTGGCAAGAGGTTTTGAGGGGTTTTTTATTTTGGGTTTAAGAAAGTTGAGTTTTTGAAACAAAAATAACTCCAGGAATTTGGGTTCTTTTACAGCTGGAATGGGTGGACTTACCCCCGACAAATTTCAGGTTTACAAAAAATTTACGGGAAAAATTTTGGGAAAAAGGATTGACTGAGTTTTGGTACTGAGAAGGTTTAAAACCCCCTTTTTTTCGGCCCCCTGTTTGGGTCTTGTTTTACAAAAAGTTGGAGCGACGCTGTCCCCTTTGGCCCTAAGAAGCTCCAACTGCGTACAGGGGGCAAAAAACTTTAAGAAAAAAAGAGGGCTAGAAAACCCGGTTAAACCCATTTAACAATATCGTTTAATTTTTAAAAATTTAAAAGGGGTGGAGAAAGGAAAGCTCCCCGAGGTTTCACCCAAAATCCTGCCCCTGGGGGTCAGAGAGTGTTTGGTTTCCAACACGCACCGGGAAATGTCGATCAGCCCGAAAGTTTTGGGGTAAAAAGAGGCCCGGGGACCACGGGAAAAACCCAAATTTTTGCAGGGGCCAAAAAGGTTCCTGATTTTCCCCCGTGGTTTTCATACGCTTTTTCCCAGGGCGAAAAAAAAAAAGCGACCAAACTGTTTATTGACAAAGGCGTTGCGGAGGGGGGTTTCCAGACGGAAATTAAAAAGGTCAACTGTCCCATGGTAAATTCCCGGGAACCCCCCCTGTTCACTGGCCCAAAAGGCCCTCGGTTTCCAGCTTCCCCAATTTAGACGGGAAATTGGGCCAACTTTTCCAAACAGCTTATTTGGGCATATCAAGCTTTTTGGGGGAAGTTGGGAAAGGGTTTGGGAAAGGGCCTTTCCAGGTTTTTGGGAAATTTGGGAAAGACCAGGGTTTTCCCCCAGGGGGGTGGAAAGTTTCCCTGTGGTCCCCGATATGGTTTTTTAAAAAAATTTGAGAAGGGTTTTGGGGGGGCAGCTTTCCCGAAAAATTTTCAAAAAAAAGATAATGAAAATCATCCAGGGCCAGGGGCAGAATCAGTGCAGGTTTTTCAAAGCTGTTTTCAGTTCATTGATTGGGAAAAAGGGAAAATTGTAGGGGTTCAGAGTTATCTGATGTGGGAAATTTTATGAAGATTTCCCCCCTTTATGTTGGTTTTTTTTCTTTAAAAAAAGGCAAACCTGAAAATTTATTTGAAAGGGTTGGGGGGGTTCTGTTGGATTGGGGGGAGGCCCAAACCCATTTTGGCCCCCCGGGTTTTTTGTCCCCCGGAAAAAGAGGGGATTCGGGCTAGTTTCAAAAGTTGATGAAAGGAAAGGGGTTTGGGTGTTCTTCCCTTTGGGGGTTTTTCTGGGTAATGTTCCAAAATTTTTTCTTTTAAAATTTTAGATTCAGCCCGGAGCAGAAGTTTCTTTCCCAAAGGGGCTGACGTTTTCTGATTTTTAAAAAGTGTGTTAAACGGGAATTTGGCCCCCGGAAATTTCCCTGATGGGGCTTCGGAAACCGGTTTGGGGGCCTGAGGTTCCAAAAATTGGGTATACCCGACCCCTTTTAACCCCCGGGTTTGGGTTAGTTCCGAAAATGTGTTGGCCCCTAGAAATTAAATTTTAAACCAAAGGGGGGTTTTGGTCGGGGGATTTGGAAGTTTATTGGAAGAACCCTTTTGGAAAACCCCGTTTTTTTGGACCTTTAATCCTTAAATTTTTTAAATTTGCAGGGGTTTAAACTGGGTCCTTGGACCCCTGAAAGAAAATTTTACTTTCCTGGGAATTCTTTCGAAAATTGGTGGCAAAAATAAACCCCGTTTGGGCCTTCTTTAATTAAAAAGAAGTTTTGGGTCAAGGCGGCTTTTCATTAATACGGGGGCTGTTAAAAGAAAGGGAGGGTAAAAATGGTTCCACTTCCGTTTTCAATTTTCCCCTCCCTGGGACAGACCACTCTAATCCATGCCAATTTTACAGGGTACAAAAGCACAAATTTTTAAACCGGAAAAGTGAAAAACCTGTGGAAGAAGAAGGAGGGTAAGGTTGGAGTCTACGTTTGACAACAAAAATCAAAGTTGAAAGGACCCTTTCCCCAAAAAAAGGGAACCTATGGATGGAACCCAACTGGGCACTACCCCCCAAAAGGTTGGAAATTTAAAAAACCCAAAAGAAAAAAAAGGGCGAAAAAAAGGGGTTTTTTCGATAAAACTGAAAAAGGGTTTACGACAAAAAAGGGGCTGAAGGGGGGCAGATAAAGTGACAGTTTTTAACAGTCCCTTTTGGAGAGTGAATCTCACACACAGCCCGAAGGGGGGTAGTCCCGAGCGACAGGACTAAAAAAAGCAAAGTTTTATGTAAAAGAAGGGCAACACCGCCCTTTTAAATCCCCAAAGTGGTGGTTTTTTCAGGTTTAAAAAAAAAATATTAAAGCCAGGAAAAAGAGTGAAGGTCTTCTGGCTTTTGGGAAATTTTTGTTTCCTGAAGAGCCAGACGGGGGGGTTTTTTTCAGTTTTACACAGAAACTGCAGCTCCTCAAAAAAATTTTAATTTAGGCCCCGGAATTCTAATGGTTTAGTTTACTATCCAGGGCAGAGGATTAATAGGAGAGAAATAAGTCCCTCCCTCATCATCGTTGCATTCAGTGGAGGGAAATTTATTAGAAAAGTTTCCCCTGGCCCATGTTGGTCTTCAGACCTCTTGGGAGACTTGCCTACAGGTGAAGAAGGCCCCGGATTTTTTGGGGTGGGGAGGTTTTTTTCCTCTCTCCACCATCCCACACTTGGTTAATTCCCCTGCCTGCACGAGCACTGTCAAGGAATTCCCCGGGGGAGAGGCCTGGGTTTTTGATCTTCCCAGCACAGATGGAGTAGACTGTGGGCCTCTGAGGGGTGGGCGGTTTTTTTTCCCCACCAGGGGGATCCCGTTTGGGTTGGGAGGTTTGGGGGAAATTGCTTTCCCCCAGAGTTTAAACCCGTCCTTTCCCTTTAGCGTTTTAAGAAAAAAATTCCCTCATCTGGGAGCAGACGACCGGGGGCGAAACTTTCTTTACTGCCGAAGCATATGAAGACGCGTTGGCGTCTGAAATGCCCCAAAAACCCCCGGGGGACGGGGCCTCCAAAAAAACAAAATCTTTTTTGTTCTAAAAATTTCCCGGATGTTGGACTCCCGGATCCAGGGCAGGGGAATTGCTGAAGAGGAGGGGTGGCGCCATCGGGAGTTCCACAATGCGCCGGGGCTTTTAAAACGGGGCCCCCAAAGGGGTTTCCTTCAACAAACCCCCACACACCCCCTGCCCCGAACCGGGTCTCTGACATGTCCAAAACCCCTGGCATCTGAAAAAAACCCCCAAAGGGGATGGGACAAAACAGTTTGACCCGGGCAATTTTGGGGACCCTACTTTTAAAGACCCGGGGCACACAGGGTTGCAAAAAAGTCAGAAAAGAGGGTGTTGGTGGGCACCTTTCTGCACCCCTTTTTGACTTTCAAACCCCATGCACTTCTGTTTCCCCCTTGGGATGTAAGTTCCCGTTTTTTGTTTTCCCCTCTGAGACACCCTTTAAAATTTGGGCATCGGGAATTTAAAAAAAAAATTTTTTTTTTTGGGGGGGGGGGTTTTTTTTTTTTTTTTTGGGGGGTTTTTTTGGGGGGTTTTTTTTGGGGTTTGGGTTTTTTTTTTTTTTTTTTTTTTTTTTTTGGGGGGGGGTTTTTTTTTTTTAAAATTTTTTTTTTTAAAAGGTTTTTTTTTTTTTTAAATTTTTAAAAAAGTTTTTTTTTTTTTTTTTTAAAAAAAAAAAGGGGGTTTAATTTTTTTTTTGGGGGGTTTTTTGGGTTTTTTTTTTTGGGGGTTTTGGGTTTTGGTTTTGGGGGTTTTTTGGGGGGGGGGGGTTTTTTTTTTTTTGGGGGGGGGTTTTTTTAAAATTTTTTTTTTTTTGGGGGTTTTTTTTTTTTTTTTTGGGGGTTTTTTTTTTTTTTTTTTTTTTTTTGGGGTTTGGGTTTTTTGGGGGGTTTTTTTTTTTTGGGGGGGGGGTTTTTTTTTTTTGGGGGGGGGGGGGGTTTTTTTGGTGGGGTTTTTTTTTTTTTTTTTGGGGGGGGGGGGTTTTGGGGGTTTTTTTTTTTTTTTTGGGTTTTTGGGGGGGGGGTTTTTTTTGGGGGGGTTTTTTTTGGGGTTTGGGGGTTTTTTTTTTTTTTTTGGGGGGGTTTTTTTTTTTTTTTTTTTGGGGGTTTTTGGGGGTTTTTTTGGGGGGTTTTTTTTTTTGGGGGTTTTTTTGTTTGGGGGTTTTGGGGGTTTTTTTTTTTGGGGTTTTGGGGGGGGGGGGGGGAAAATTTTTTTTTTTTTTAAAAAAATTTTTTAAAAGGGGGGGGTTTTTTTTTTTTTTTTTTTTTTTTGGGGGGGGGGGTTTTTTTTTTTTTTTGGGGGGGGTTTTTTTTTTTTTTTTTTTTTAAAAATTTTTTTTTTTTTTTTTTTTTTTTTTTTTTGGGGTTTTTTTGGGGAAAAATTTTTTTTTTTTTTTTTTTGGGGGGAAAGGGGGGGGTTTTTTTTTTTTTTTGGGGGATTTTTTTTTGGGTTTTTAAAAAGGGGGGGAAAAAAAATTTTTTTTTTTTTTTTGGGGGGGGGGGTTTTTTTTTTTTTTTGGGGGGTTTTAAAAAATTTTTTTAAAAAAAAAAAAGGAAAAAAAATTTTAAAAAAAAAAAAAAAAAAAAAAAAAACCCAAAAAAAATTAGAAAAAAAAATTTTAAAAAAAAAAAAAAAAAAAAAAATTTTTTTTTTTTTTTAAAAAAAATTTTTTTTAAAATTTAAAAAAAAAAAAAAAAAATTTTTTTTTTAAAAAAAAAAAAAAATTTTTTTTTTTTTAAAATTTTTTAAAAAAATTTTTTTAAATTTTGGGGGGGTTTTTTTTTTTTTTTTTTTTTTTTTTTGGGGGGGGGGGGGGGGGGGGGGGTTTTTTTTGGGAAAAATTTTTTTTTGGTTTTTTTTTTTTTTTTGGGGTGTGTTTTTTTTTGGGGGGTTTTTTTTTTTGGGGGGGGGGGTTTTTTTGG
>JAMYXO010006576.1:0-13388 GCA_033310375.1 Conus canariensis | reverse complement strand
CAATAAACCAAGCATAATAGCAATTACAGAGGCAATAGCTAAAAATCAATCTGATGTCAATCTAGAAGAGTATTCTATACCTGGTTATGATACATACTTCAACTTAAACCCTAAAAGAGGAGTAATTATATATGTGAAAGAGTCTCTAAACTCACAATTAAACATTGAGATGAATGGAAATAACTTTGAAGAAAGTGTCTGGATCCAATTTGTCACAGGGGATGGGCAGAAATCACTAGTTGGATGCATTTATAAGAGCCCAAATGGAACAGCAGAAAATGAGAAAGAAATGATTAAACTCTTAAAGAGAGACATTTTAAATAAATTTGACTGTGTGTGCATCATGGGGGACTTTAATTTTCCAAATATAGACTGGAAAGGGAAATGGGCTGGAGAGAGTGAACAAGAATTTATAGAATGCCTAAGAGATACATATTTATCACAAGTTGTGTCAAAGCCAACAAGAAGAAGAGAAGGACAGAGAGCAAATATTCTAGATCTGGTGATTGTAAATAATGAACAGTTAATTTCAGATGTGGAACACTTGACACCCCTTGGGAAGAGTGACCATGAAGTTTTAAGTTTTAAACTATACTTGGCTGATAAGCATGAAAGGGTTATTAACGAAATACATTTCGACATGAAAAATGGAAACTTCGGACAAATGAGGAGTGAGTTAAAGGACTTAGACTGGTCCATGCTTCCAGACTTAGATGTCGAAAACAGCTGGACCTTGATAAAAAAGAAAATTCACGAGGCTATGCAGAGGAATATCCCACAATGTAAAAGAAATAAAAATGGAAGGGTGAAACCAAAATGTATGGATAGAAAACTGATGAAACTCATAAGAAAGAAATACAATCTATATCAGAAGTTCCTAAGGACAAAAGAAGGGAGAGATTACCAAGTATATATAAAGATAAGAAATGAATGTAGTAGACAGGTATGGACAAGTAAAAAGGAGTTTGAGAAAAAATTGTCCAGGGAATGTAAATCAAATCCAAAAGCTTTTTGGAAGTACGTCCAGTCAAAAACCAAGGCGAGGGTAGGTATAGGACCCTTAAGGGCACAAGATGGAAATACTATGACAAAGGATGAGGACAAAGCTGAGGTTTTAAACAACTTCTTTGCTAGTGTATTTACACGAGAAGATAGATGTAATATACCAGATATAGAACCAAAATGTAACTCTAAAGGGAAAGCAGTATATGATGTAAACCACAGTGCCAAGGACATCCACGCTGTTGGTTCGGATGAGGAATTTGCACAGGCCCTCGATGCCAGGCGCCTGAAACTCAACCTGCCACGAGCAAACGAAACTGAAGATTGGGAGAAACTGGATGCAAAAATCGTCCAAAGACTCGATGCACTGATAGGGAAAAGCACCCTGGAACACAAACTAGCCACATATGGGGACATTGTGTATGCCACATGTAGAGACGCCTATGGAGCAAAACTACCCAAAGAGAAAACACCTCCAAAGAAATCCAGACGCCAAGAAAAGATGGACAAGATCAGGGTCCAAAAGAAAAACCTCAAGATGCAAATGAAGACCGCACTGCCAGCTGAAAAACAAGGCTTGGAAAAACTGTGGAAAGACCTGAAAGAAAAACACAGCGCCCTCAGCAAAGCGGAATCTGCGAGGAAGAGGAAGAGCAAAAAGAAGAAGACACAAGAGCGCTTCTTCAGAGACCCCTTCCAGTTTGCCAGAACACTGTTTGAGCAGCCAAAATCTGGGACCCTAAGTGTGGACAAAGGAGTTCTTGAGCAGCATCTGAGGAAAACATACTCTGACCCACAGAGCAAAGCACCACTCGACATTCAAGGTCTGGTGTGGCCAACCAACCCTGAGGAACAGTTCAATGGCAAGCCTCCAACGTTGGCGGAAATCAAGAAGGTGGTCGACAAAGCCAGAGCCAAATCATCACCAGGGCCAAACGGAATACCTTACCAGCTTTACAAGAAATGTCCCAAGGTGCTGGAGTGGCTCCACAGGCTGCTGCGATCGGCTTGGAGAAACCAGAAGATCAGCGGCCAGTGGATGACGGCAGATGGTGTGTACATCCCCAAAGAGCAAAACTCAAGTGACATCAGCCAGTTCAGGCCAATATCACTACTGAACGTCGAAGGGAAAATCTTCTTCTCTGTCATGGCAGCAAGGCTGACCAAGTACCTGATGGAAAACAAGTACTTGGATGTGTCAGTCCAGAAAGGTGGCATCCCAGGCGTGGCTGGCTGTGTAGAACACGCCACAATGATCTGGGACGCAATCCAAAAAGCAAAAACAGAAAAGAGAGACCTGGACGTAGTGTGGCTTGATCTGGCAAACGCATATGGATCTGTGCCCCATGAGATGATACAGTTGGCTCTTGTAGAAAGAAACTCGTGGAGAGCGTGGCAGCAGAGAGTCCTCAGAAGAGAAGCCCCCTTCAAGCAAGTGTTTCGGCCCTTATCTCCTGACACTCTAGGGGGGTTGGGCCACACCCGGTTCATGACTCCGGATGTCCCTCTGCTGCCCCTTTTTTTTTCCCATCTTGGGACGAGCCATGGCTGGGATTCGAACCCATGACCCTCTGGACATGCTCATTTTCCACTTAATGACTCGCGCTTTAACCACTGAGCCACAGGGACACCTGATATTTGCAGGGAAATTAAGCCTTATGAAGTTCACTTTTGTTCCTCCTTGACCAGATCCAGCTTGAACACCCCTCTGCCGCTTCTGCCATTGCTTTCAGGGCTCTGGTTTTTTCCTTCCCTGCAACTGAGAGCTGTTTCATGAGGCTGTATGCAGACGTTCCTACAAACCCCCTAGCTCCAATTTCTGCAGTGAGGACTTTGACCTGATAGCCTTCTCTCCTCAGGCTGTTTGCCAGATCAGCATACTTTTCAGTC
This sequence comes from Conus canariensis, assembly GCA_033310375.1. Lineage (NCBI taxonomy): Eukaryota > Metazoa > Mollusca > Gastropoda > Neogastropoda > Conidae > Conus > Conus canariensis. The sequence goes on along the minus strand of JAMYXO010006576.1, from coordinate 10,496 downwards.
TTGTAGATTTGAGCTGCCTCCATTCTGTTCTCATATGGCACCGTGAGCTCGATCATGATCAGCTGCTTGGTTGACTTAGAGTGGACTACTATGTCTGGTCTCATGCCACTCTTGCTGATGATATCTGGGTGACTCTTCCATTCTGGGAGGTCTGCAGTGCACTCCAGTCATCTGCCCCGTCCAGCAGACTCTGCCTGCATGTTTCGAGTGGCACTGTTGTTCTTGGCCATGATTTGCTGCCTCCTGCCGTGAAGAATGTTGCGGGTGCTTTTGGAGTCCTGATTTTCCCTTTTGTGGTGTTGGTACTAGCCCAGACTACTTGTACAATCTCTTTGAGCACTTGGTTGTGCCTCCATGTGTACCTTCCTTGAGCCAGGGCTACTTTACATGAGCTTAGGACATGCTCCACTGTTTGTTTTTCATGGCAGAGGGGGCATGCAGGATCGTCTGTTTTCCCCCACTTCACCAGGTTTGCATTTGAGGGCAGAAGGTCATATGCAGATCTGAGAATTAAGCTGATCCTGAGAGGGGCCATGCGCCAAATGTCATTCCAAGTGAGACTTCTTTGGAGTGCATTCTCCCACGTTGTCCATTGCCCTTGCTGGCTCTGCTGGACTGCTTTTTGGAGTCTTTTTTGGTCTTCTTCTTTTCTCATCTCCTGAATCATCATGTCTCTTTTGGCTTTTCCTTTGGCCTTTGACCACCATTCAGTTTTGGTCACCCCCAGTCCTTGTCTGTTGGTCTGTGTGTGTCCTGTTATTTCTCTGATCTTGAGACTTTCTTTTGCAGAATCCATCGCCTCTTGAACTTTCCATTTTCTGCCTGTCTTCAGCTGGGGCTTGATTGCTTCTACCACCTTGTCTCCTGAGTCCTCCAGCATGCTTTGAAGTCTGATCTTCCCTGCTTTGTATTCCTCCAGGATGGATTTCAGTGGTAGTTTCAGCTTTGCTTGGCGACAGTACAGCGCTATGTCAGTCAGACAGGGTGGGACACCAAGCCATTTCCTTGTGAACTTGTTGATTTTGGCTTCCATTGCCTCCACTATGCTGGTGCAGATGTCGTATATCATAAGAGGCCATAGGAGCTTTGGTATCAGCATGAACTGCAGACACCAGACCTTGTATTTGCCAGGGAGCCCACACTGGTCAATGGTCTCCAAGCCTTCCTCCGCCATCTGCTTGGTTTCTTTTGCTCTTTGTGTGTCTTTCAGCGTATCATCATACCATCTTCCAAGGCTCTTGACTGGTTCTTCTGTGACTGTTGGAATGGCTTGGTTGGCAACACTGAAGACCACAGATCCGGCCACTTTTCCTTTCCTCAGTGAGAGACTCCGTGATTTCTTTGGCTTGAACTTCATTCTGGATGAGGCAACTATGTCGTCCAGCCTCTCCAGCACATGACGTGTCTCGTCTTCTCTGGATGAAATCACTGTAGTGTCATCCATGAAGGCCTTGAGAGGAGGCATCTTGTATCCATCGCCAAGGTCTGTTTGTCTCGCGTTGTTTGTTGCTGCTTTCAAGATGAGTTCCATTGCCAGCACGAACAGTATTGGGGAAATTGCACAGCCCATTGCAATACCCACTTCCAAGTTGATCCAGTCTGTTGTGTACTCCTTGGTAGAGAACCGCATTGAGAAGCCATTGAAGTACTTCTTGAGCATGTCGCGGATGTTCTTTGGCACATGGTACATCTCAAGAGCCAACTGTATCATCTCATGGGGCACAGATCCATATGCGTTTGCCAGATCAAGCCACACTACGTCCAGGTCTCTCTTTTCTGTTTTTGCTTTTTGGATTGCGTCCCAGATCATTGTGGCGTGTTCTACACAGCCAGCCACGCCTGGGATGCCACCTTTCTGGACTGACACATCCAAGTACTTGTTTTCCATCAGGTACTTGGTCAGCCTTGCTGCCATGACAGAGAAGAAGATTTTCCCTTCGACGTTCAGTAGTGATATTGGCCTGAACTGGCTGATGTCACTTGAGTTTTGCTCTTTGGGGATGTACACACCATCTGCCGTCATCCACTGGCCGCTGATCTTCTGGTTTCTCCAAGCCGATCGCAGCAGCCTGTGGAGCCACTCCAGCACCTTGGGACATTTCTTGTAAAGCTGGTAAGGTATTCCGTTTGGCCCTGGTGATGATTTGGCTCTGGCTTTGTCGACCACCTTCTTGATTTCCGCCAACGTTGGAGGCTTGCCATTGAACTGTTCCTCAGGGTTGGTTGGCCACACCAGACCTTGAATGTCGAGTGGTGCTTTGCTCTGTGGGTCAGAGTATGTTTTCCTCAGATGCTGCTCAAGAACTCCTTTGTCCACACTTAGGGTCCCAGATTTTGGCTGCTCAAACAGTGTTCTGGCAAACTGGAAGGGGTCTCTGAAGAAGCGCTCTTGTGTCTTCTTCTTTTTGCTCTTCCTCTTCCTCGCAGATTCCGCTTTGCTGAGGGCGCTGTGTTTTTCTTTCAGGTCTTTCCACAGTTTTTCCAAGCCTTGTTTTTCAGCTGGCAGTGCGGTCTTCATTTGCATCTTGAGGTTTTTCTTTTGGACCCTGATCTTGTCCATCTTTTCTTGGCGTCTGGATTTCTTTGGAGGTGTTTTCTCTTTGGGTAGTTTTGCTCCATAGGCGTCTCTACATGTGGCATACACAATGTCCCCATATGTGGCTAGTTTGTGTTCCAGGGTGCTTTTCCCTATCAGTGCATCGAGTCTTTGGACGATTTTTGCATCCAGTTTCTCCCAATCTTCAGTTTCGTTTGCTCGTGGCAGGTTGAGTTTCAGGCGCCTGGCATCGAGGGCCTGTGCAAATTCCTCATCCGAACCAACAGCGTGGATGTCCTTGGCACTGTGGTTTAAATCCTGGCCTTGGTCTTCCGACGTCTTATCTGCTGATGCAGTGCGCTGCTGCTCATTCAGATGAGTCTTCACACATCCCATCTTTGTTCTGTGGATCTTCATGCCACGGGTGGTAGCGAAACGCTTTCCACAGACACATGGATATTCCATTTGGTCCATGTTCATAGTCCGTTTGGGATTTGCAGTCATGATTGGTTGAGCACCGATGGATTCATCATTCTCTCCCCCTTTCGGTGAATCCTGGGAGCATCTTTTCCTTTTATTCTTAGTAGCCACATGTTTAAGGCAAAGTGGGGAGCCAGCCCACAGAGCCCTTGGTTCTGGTCTTTCCCAGTGTCCTCCGGTCTTTCCCGGACGTCCTCCGGCCTATTCCCGGAAGTCAATGGTTTACCCATGCATCAGTAGAAAGAAACTCGTGGAGAGCGTGGCAGCAGAGAGTCCTCAGAAGAGAAGCCCCCTTCAAGCAAGTGTTTCGGCCCTTATCTCCTGACACTCTAGGGGGGTTGGGCCACACCCGGTTCATGACTCCGGATGTCCCTCTGCTGCCCCTTTTTTTTCCCATCTTGGGACGAGCCATGGCTGGGATTCGAACCCATGACCCTCTGGACATGCTCATTTTCCACTTAATGACTCGCGCTTTAACCACTGAGCCACAGGGACACCTGATATTTGTAGGGAAATTAAGCCTTATGAAGTTCACTTTTGTTCCTCCTTGAGATGTACCATGTGCCAAAGAACATCCGCGACATGCTCAAGAAGTACTTCAATGGCTTCTCAATGCGGTTCTCTACCAAGGAGTACACAACAGACTGGATCAACTTGGAAGTGGGTATTGCAATGGGCTGTGCAATTTCCCCAATACTGTTCGTGCTGGCAATGGAACTCATCTTGAAAGCAGCAACAAACAACGCGAGACAAACAGACCTTGGCGACGGATACAAGATGCCTCCTCTCAAGGCCTTCATGGATGACACTACAGTGATTTCATCCAGAGAAGACGAGACACGTCATGTGCTGGAGAGGCTGGACGACATAGTTGCCTCATCCAGAATGAAGTTCAAGCCAAAGAAATCACGGAGTCTCTCACTGAGGAAAGGAAAAGTGGCCGGATCTGTGGTCTTCAGTGTTGCCAACCAGGCCATTCCAACAGTCACAGAAGAACCAGTCAAGAGCCTTGGAAGATGGTATGATGATACGCTGAAAGACACACAAAGAGCAAAAGAAACCAAGCAGATGGCGGAGGAAGGCTTGGAGACCATTGACCAGTGTGGGCTCCCTGGCAAATACAAGGTCTGGTGTCTGCAGTTCATGCTGATACCAAAGCTCCTATGGCCTCTGATGATATACGACATCTGCACCAGCATAGTGGAGGCAATGGAAGCCAAAATCAACAAGTTCACAAGGAAATGGCTTGGTGTCCCACCCTGTCTGACTGACATAGCGCTGTACTGTCGCCAAGCAAAGCTGAAACTACCACTGAAATCCATCCTGGAGGAATACAAAGCAGGGAAGATCAGACTTCAAAGCATGCTGGAGGACTCAGGAGACAAGGTGGTAGAAGCAATCAAGCCCCAGCTGAAGACAGGCAGAAAATGGAAAGTTCAAGAGGCGATGGATTCTGCAAAAGAAAGTCTCAAGATCAGAGAAATAACAGGACACACACAGACCAACAGACAAGGACTGGGGGTGACCAAAACAGAATGGTGGTCAAAGGCCAAAGGAAAAGCCAAAAGAGACATGATGATTCAGGAGATGAGAAAAGAAGAAGACCAAAAAAGACTCCAAAAAGCAGTCCAGCAGAGCCAGCAAGGGCAATGGACAACGTGGGAGAATGCACTCCAAAGAAGTCTCACTTGGAATGACATTTGGCACATGGCCCCTCTCAGGATCAGCTTCATTCTCAGATCTGCATATGACCTTCTGCCCTCAAATGCAAACCTGGTGAAGTGGGGGAAAACAGACGATCCTGCATGCCCCTCTGCCATGAAAAACAAACAGTGGAGCATGTCCTAAGCTCATGTAAAGTAGCCCTGGCTCAAGGAAGGTACACATGGAGGCACAACCAAGTGCTCAAAGAGATTGTACAAGTAGTCTGGGCTAGTACCAACACCACAAAAGGGAAAATCAGGACTCCAAAAGCACCCGCAACATTCTTCACGGCAGGAGGCAGCAAATCATGGCCAAGAACAACAGTGCCACTCGAAACATGCAGGCAGAGTCTGCTGGACGGGGCAGATGACTGGGAGTGCACTGCAGACCTCCCAGAATGGAAGAGTCACCCAGAGATCATCAGCAAGAGTGGCATGAGACCAGACATAGTAGTCCACTCTAAGTCAACCAAGCAGCTGATCATGATCGAGCTCACGGTGCCATATGAGAACAGAATGGAGGCAGCTCAAATCTACAAGACTGAAAAGTATGCTGATCTGGCAAACAGCCTGAGGAGAGAAGGCTATCAGGTCAAAGTCCTCACTGCAGAAATTGGAGCTAGGGGGTTTGTAGGAACGTCTGCATACAGCCTCATGAAACAGCTCTCAGTTGCAGGGAAGGAAAAAAACCAGAGCCCTGAAAGCAATGGCAGAAGCGGCAGAGAGGTGTTCAAGCTGGATCTGGTCAAGGAGGAACAAAAGTGAACTTCATAAGGCTTAATTTCCCTACAAATATCAGGTGTCCCTGTGGCTCAGTGGTTAAAGCGCGAGTCATTAAGTGGAAAATGAGCATGTCCAGAGGGTCATGGGTTCGAATCCCAGCCATGGCTCGTCCCAAGATGGGGAAAAAAAAAAAAAAAAAAAGAGGGGCAGCAGAGGGACATCCGGAGTCATGAACCGGGTGTGGCCCAACCCCCCTAGAGTGTCAGGAGATAAGGGCCGAAACACTTGCTTGAAGGGGGCTTCTCTTCTGAGGACTCTCTGCTGCCACGCTCTCCACGAGTTTCTTTCTACTGTAAGCATCACTCCAGATATAGTTAAAAAGAAGCTTGAAAATCTAAATCCAAATAAAGCACAAGGGCCAGATGAAATTCCATCTGGAGTCTTGAGAGAGCTTAGTGCAGAGCTAGCCAGCCCTCTTAGTGTACTTTTTAATAAATCCATTGAAGAAGGAATTTTACCTAGTGACTGGAAGGTTGCAACAGTAATTCCCATTTTTAAAAAAAGGAACTGGAACCGATCCTGGAAATTACAGACCCGTAAGTTTAACAAGTGTGACTTGCAAAATACTTGAATCAATAGTAAGAGATATTATAGTGAACCATATGAAAGAAAATGAGTTGTATGCCAAGTGTCAGCATGGCTTCCATCAACACAGATCTTGTGTTACACAGTTACTTGAAGTTATGGAGGATTTTACTAAAGTAATAGATAGTGGTGAAAGTATTGATGTTTTATACTCAGATTTTCGCAAGGCATTTGACTCTGTACCTCACGCGAGATTACTTAATAAACTTAAACCATATGGGATATTAGGGAAAATATTCGTCTGGATTGAAGATTTCTTAAGAAATAGAATACAGTACGCTAAAGTTGGATCATCTGTTTTCAGTAAGGCTGATGTCATTAGTGGAATCCCACAAGGTAGCATCCTCAGGCCAGTATTGTTTACAATATTTATTAATGACTTGCCAAATGGGTTAAAAAGCACGTGCAAGATCTTTGCAGATGATACTAAATTATATATTTTACCATCTGAACACCATAAAATGCAAAACGATATTGATTGACTCATTGATTGGTCCAATACATGGAACTTATATTTTAATGCCACTAAATGCAAAGTATTACACATTGGTAATAAAAACCCTAAACTAGATTACAATATGAAAATTGGAACTCAAGATGTTACCATAACCTCATGTGAAGAAGAAAAGGATTTGGGAGTAACTTTTCATACAGGCTTAATGTTTGACAGGCACATTACACATGTTGTAAACAAAGCTACTCGGATGATAGGCATTATAAAAAGAACTTTTACATACCTTGATAAAAATACTTTCCTTAGATTATATAAAGCAATGGTAAGACCGTTCCTCGAATACGGAAATGTAATATGGTATCCGAGATTAAAAAGGCAGTCAATAGAAATTGAGAAAGTGCAGAGGAGGGCTACAAAGTTAATACATAACATAAACAATTATACATACGAAGAAAGACTGAGATTCCTAAAATTACCATCCCTCAAAGCAAGAAGAATACGAGGGTATTTAATCCAAACTTATAAGATTTTCAATAACCTTGATGATATTGACCAGTCATGTTTTTTTCAGCTTGCACTAACCAATATAACACGTAACAGTTGTGATAAAATACAAATCCAGCATGCCAATACTAACTTAAGGAAATATTCATTCAGTCAGAGAGTAGCACCCATTTGGAATAAACTAACACCTGATATAAAGCGTGCACCAAATATTAATTCATTTTAAAATCTTATCGATAAACATCACACATTTACAGATATTAGGTACGTTTTTGATGGTTAAGATTGAAAAAATAACAATAAATGCCCTCAAAAAACAAACAAACAAACAAACAAAAACTGGGCTCGCTTATGACCTGACCAAAAACAATATACGACAATGAAGGGGCATACAAAGCTGAAAGGCTATGATGAAAATATTTCATCGCCCCTATTTTGAACTTGAACTTGAAACAAATCTAACGACCAACTCTACAACATCATCCTACCAACATGATATCGAAGCAAAAATAATACTATAACAAACTATCGATAAACTCAGTATAATAATCTAATCCTAACCAACAACTATTAAACGAAACTTAATCAAGTTTCCGATGATTTGCTTGCCTTCGTTCCTAGAACAAAATGTAAACAAGCAAATCATCGTAGCAACTCAACCTTAGCAACTGTAACAATTTATATTCCCAAATAATTGATTTCTCTTTTTCGTTGATGTTTTCGTTATTGATGTATGATTTATGTTCAAACTAAAAAACGACTTAAATGTTTGCTTGTTTCGAATTCGATACAACTTATATTTACCTATCTTCCATGGAAACATATTCTATTTTGGATCTGCAATCTGATCTTTATGATTGAAGAGCGTTTGACGTCATTCGTTTGTTTAAGAGTGATTTCTCTTGCAATAATGGCTGAAAAAAATTGTATCTTCACTTCTCCACATTTACACTGGAAATACTTACGAAAAGGTGAGTACTTTTTATCCCCATTCATGATTTGGCAATGAAAACATCTAGGAAAACGTCTTCTGCTAGCGGAAATTCAATTCGGACTTAAAGTTTGATACCCATATACAAAACATTGCCCAAAAAGCAAACATGATGATTGGACTAATAAGATCTTTTTTCATATATGGATGAGGATATGTTTAGAACATTATATGCAACATTGGTCAGACCAATACTGGAATATGCACAAATAATCTGGGCACCATGGTTAAAGAAACATATAACAACCCTAGAGGCAATACAGAGAAGAGCGACAAGACTAGTGTCATACATAAAGGACTTAACATATGAAGACAGACTGAAACACTTGAATTTGTTTTCACTAAGCTACCGACGAAGAAGAGGGGACCTGATTCAGATGTACAGACTTATCAAGGGAAAGGACAATATTGACATAAACGAATTAGTGACCTTTAATAAAGGTAACAGAACACGTGGACACACCTTTAAGTTAAAAAAATTAAATGGAATAAAAGATTGTAGAAAGTATCATTTCTCTAGAAGAGTCTTTCAAGACTGGAATAGGCTTAGTGATGATATAGTCCTGAGTACCAGCTTGGATGATTTCAAAGGCAAAATAGACAAATTTTTTTCAAGCACACATTGGTGCACAAAATAGACCACATTTGCCAACGACTGGAAGCAAGTGAGGGAGCCCATAATAAGCCGTGAGGCTTAGGGCCCCTACCTGATACCTGATACCTGAAAGGGTGGCAATTCAAAAACCGGTATGTTGTTATAGAGAACCCTGGCGAACCCAGGCGAACCCAAGCAAATCCAGGCGAACCTGACTTAAAATATATTAACTTTTCTCGCAAAATAAGTTCATTTGTTAAAACTGAGGTTTTAAAGTTGATTTGTTTGCTAATTTTTTTTATTGATACTTGCAAAAAAAAAAAAAAAAATGAAACACATGCTAGGGTCGGGGGTGTTTTTCTAGGTTGGGTCAGGTTACCAGAACCCAAGAAGTTTCATTATAGGCCGTTACCTCCAAACTTACTCATGTAAAATTTACACCAAAAGAAACTATACATGTATGTAAATTGTAAGGTTTTTTTTTATTGAGTTAAAACAATAATGAAATAATATTTAGAGTAATATGAACACATTCTTCAAGTAAGAAATAAAGTAAAAAAATATATGTAGGCCTAACACTATATATATATATATATATATATATATATATATATTCAATTATAAACAAAGCTTGCTCTTATGTCTTAGATTGAAAAAATAGGGGGAGATAAGCATTCATATCTGCAGTGGTAGATCATTCTGCCAACTAACAGTATGTGCTTGAGTGGGTGAATGGGGAAAAATAAAATAAATGCTTCTCAAAATGAGCCTTTAGCAAGCTTATAGTCTCCAAGTGGGAGACGATCTCCAATAGGGAGAAAACCCACTAACATATAACTCCTGGTCAGATACCGATATTTCGAAACCTGATTGTTTCTCCTCAGTGACCGCGGAAAGTGGTAATTTGACTCCTCTGCCTTTTCGGTTTTAAGAAGAATGCTATCCCAGAAAAGGCTGGTGTACGATACCGTAGTATGTTTGTTGAGTTTTCAAAAAACCAACCAAAGGTGCCACCTAAGAAGCAAAAGAAAATCATGAAAGAGCAAAACAAGCTACATTTTCTTGAGAAAAGTAGAAAATATAAAAAGATAACCTCTCAAGACACAAGTGCTGAGGGCCAGTTCTTGGAATGAATCCGCAAGGGACTAAATTACAATAAACTAATAAATTCCAAGGATAAGTACCGAGCACCATTCCAGCAACTTACAGAGCAGCTAGGTGTTGCAATGACTGCAAGAAATATTCAATTATAAACAAAGCTTGCTCTTATGTCTTAGATTGAAGGAGTTATATGTTAGTGGGTTTTCTCCCTATTGGAGATCGTCTCCCACTTGGAGACTATAAGCTTGCTAAAGGCTCATTTTGAGAAGCATTTATTTTATTTTTCCCCATTCACCCACTCAAGCACATACTGTTAGTTGGCAGAATGATCTACCACTGCAGATATGAATGCTTATCTCCCCCTATTTTTTCAATCTAAGACATAAGAGCAAGCTTTGTTTATAATTGAATATTTCTTGCAGTCATTGCAACACCTAGCTGCTCTGTAAGTTGCTGGAATGGTGCTCGGTACTTATCCTTGGAATTTATTAGTTTATTGTAATTTAGTCCCTTGCGGATTCATTCCAAGAACTGGCCCTCAGCACTTGTGTCTTGAGAGGTTATCTTTTTATATTTTCTACTTTTCTCAAGAAAATGTAGCTTGTTTTGCTCTTTCATGATTTTCTTTTGCTTCTTAGGTGGCACCTTTGGTTGGTTTTTTGAAAACTCAACAAACATACTACGGTATCGTACACCAGCCTTTTCTGGGATAGCATTCTTCTTAAAACCGAAAAGGCAGAGGAGTCAAATTACCACTTTCCGCG
>JAMYXO010006575.1:10000-13389 GCA_033310375.1 Conus canariensis | reverse complement strand
TGGTGTTCCCAGGCGGTCACCCATCCAAGTACTGACCAGGCCCGACGTTGCATAACTTCGGTGATTGGACGAGAACCGGTGCTTTCAACGTGGTATGGCCGTTGGCACTCTCTTAGGTAAAACGTATTGTTATCAACCTAAAATACACACACACCAACCACACACACACACACACACACACACACACACACACACACACACACACACACACACACACACCACGTGATTCTTGTACAGTCGATAAGAAAAAGCAGACTAAATCAGGGAAAACTAGTCTCTCCCCCACCCAGCCCCCTCCTCCCACACACATACACACACACGTGCTGATGGCAAAGTTAATCCTTGGTGAGTGCAGGTCAGAGGCTGAAGTTAGGGTAGAGGAGAGGTAGTAATGGTGTCGTTTGAATGAATGGAAATCACCTTGCTTTTGGGAAAAGGTTTGCTTTGAATATGAAAACGAAGATTTTGTTCTTGGATTTGAGGTTAATAGATTATTTCCATGCTATATGTCAACACGGACAGTGGAAATTGGATTGACTTGGAGACTTGTTGTGTTCTTACTCCAACGATGGGCACAAGGGTTTGGGAATGACAAGTTTAGCAGACGACAGAGAGAAGGCAGGTCCATGCTGAGTGTGCTTGTACATAAGAACAACGACGACGACAACGATGGCGATGATGAAATCAAACTGTTTTTGAAAGTTACTTTCTAAACAAAAAGTAACTGAAAACAGTACCAAAAAAATGAAGGAAAATAGCGTTGAAAATTATGCACTCTCTCTCACAACCCCCACCCCCCCCCACCCCCACCCCCCGCCCCTGGTCTCTCTCTTACACAGAAAAAGACACACAGACACACAGACACACACACACACAGACACACACACACAACACACACACACAGACACACACACACTCACACACACACCAATCCTGTTGTCGCACTAGAACTTACACATGCACTAGAACATCATATGTAGATATGAATATACGTTCCCAGAGTTTGAGAAGAAACATAATATGAGTGATGTGCCCCTCCCTGCAAATTGGACAGTACAACAAGTTTTGTCATGTGATCCTTTCACATACATTGTCTGTTATGCGTGACAAGTGTGCAAGCTCCACAAAAAGGCAACAAATCAATGACTAAAGAAAACTTTGAAGAAATAAAAACCAAACCAAACCAAGTACAGAAACAAATAAGTATGGAAAGAAATAAAGTAGATGAACAAGAACAAGACCAAGAAAAAGAAAAGAGAAAAAAAATAGTGCCAACAGCACCTGGTGTTCCCAGGCGGTCACCCATCCAAGTACTGACCAGGCCCGACGTTGCTTAAACTTCGGTGATCGGACGAGAACCGGTGTATTCAACGTGGTATGGCCGTTGGCATTCACTTAGGTAAACTTAACAACTATAAAGCTTGAAAGACAGGTAGCACGCGTTTCTGGGACTCCAAGGCACCCTGCTCCCCATCATGTGCTTGCCCTCCCACACCCCCTTTCCACACTCCCATCTCAACTCCCTCACCATCACGCTTTCCCCATTCCTCACTAAGAAGGAGAGTTACATGCTTTAAAATGCTCAAAATGGGACAGCGCATGAGCACGCACTCGCACACAGACGTAATCATGCTCACACACACACACCACACACACACACACCACACACACACACACACACACACAAACATGCGCGCACGCGCATACAATGCTGAGCACTTGGACAAACCTGTACAGCATGGTGGAGGAAGGGAAACAACCTCTGATATGGAACCCAATAAATTTGAGAACGAAGTTAACGGGATTGGAGGAAAAGAATAATATTAAGAAAAAGAAGACGAATGTCACTATACTTATGACAAGAAAAAAGATCAGGAAGGGAATGGTGTGTGTGTGTGTGTGTGTGTGTGTGTGTGTGTGTGTGTGTGTTGTGTGTGTGTGTGTGTTGTGTGTGTGTGTGTGTATGTGTGTGTGGTGTGTGATGCGTGCGTGCGTGCGTGCGTGCATGCGTGCGTGCGTGCGTGCGTCCATGCATGCGTGTGTGCATGCGTGAGTGTGTGCGTGCGTGTGTGGGTGTATATGTGTGTGGATGACTGTGCGTGATTCTGTGTGTGTGTTTGCATGCGCGCATGCGCACTCGATTGTATGTGTGTTGTGTGTGTGTGTGTGTGTGTGTGTGTGTGTATGTGCGTGAGTGTGCGTGCGTGCGTGCGTGCGTGCATGCGTGAGTGCGTGCGTGCGTCCGTGCATGCGTGTGTGCATTGGTGAGTGCATGCTGCGTGTGTGGGTGTATATGTGTGTGGGTGACTGTGCGTGCATGTGTGTGTGTTTCCATGCGCGCATGCGCATTCGCATATGTGTGTGTGTGTGTGTGTGTGTGTGTTAGAGAGATAGAGAGAGAGAGAGAGAGAGAGACAGAGAGACAGAGACAGAGAGAGACAGAGACAGAGAAAGCATACTTTGAAGTTAAAGGCAGAAGAAAATAAAGCATGTGTGAAAGGAAGAGTTACAGCTGAAGGTCAAGAAAGGACGAAATGAGAAATGAAAAGAACCAGACACTGAAATCAAGAGGGGAAGGATGTGTCCTTTTAAGAAGAAGACCACGAGAAGCATCATGCAGAATAGTTTTGTCAGTAGCTGATGTTATTTTGCTGTTTTAATGAATTCAGGGACAGAAGATTCTGTAAATCAACGTTTTATGCTAAAGTGAAGCATTATCTGGTGTGGTTCTTGCTGATGTAAACACAGCAAAATGTATGTAAGGCACATGACAGTGGAAAAAGCATAAGATACAGGACTCTTTAGTCTGCTTGCATTAATACGCGGCAGATGTGCAGAGTGCTGGCAGCTTACACATATGCAGAAATACATGCAAAGCATGTGCTGGGAGCCACAGGAAAGATGAGAAAAAAAAAACCAGTTAAAAAAAACCCAAGAGAAAAGAGAGAGAACAGCAGCCCCAATTAACAAATAAGTAATAGAAAAGAAAAACCAAAAGGAGGAGAGAAAGAAAAAAAAAGGAATGCCAACAGCACCTGGTGTTCCCAGGCGGTCACCCATCCAAGTACTGACCAGGCCCGACGTTGCTTAACTTCGGTGATCGGACGAGAACCGGTGTATTCAACGTGGTATGGCCGTTGGCATTCACTTAGGTAAACTTAACAACTATAAAGCTTGAAAGACAGGTAGCACGCGTTTCTGGGACTCCAAGGCACCCTGCTCCCCATCATGTGCTTGCCCTCCCCACCCCCTTTCCACACTCCCATCTCAACTCCCTCACCATCACGCTTTCCCCATTCCTCACTAAGAAGGAGAGTTACATGCTTTAAAATGCTCAAAATGGGACAGCGCATGAGCACGCACTCGCACACAGACGTAATCATGCACAC
>JAMYXO010006574.1:0-13389 GCA_033310375.1 Conus canariensis | reverse complement strand
GGGCCAGTGCAAAAAAATTTTTATACTGAAAACCATTTACTACAATGAAATCTTTGCCGCCTCTCTTCCCCGTCTTTGTATGACCTCAAAACAATAACAGAAATTTTTAAAATGAAACTTGTGGCTCAATATACAGTATGAAAGGTGTATGACTCGAGAAAAAAGTGTTTTACCAAACAGTTCCCCATAACGGGGAGAGTAAAAATACAAAGGGCAAGACGGGAAAAATAATAAACCGAAGGGATTCAAAATCGTGCATTTACCCGACCGACCAAAACTAATTTTTGATCAAGACATGTGGCAAGACGCACCCTCACTAAAGAAGCTAATGTAGCAGCACACAGAATTTGTCAAAAAAACATTCACACACAAAAAATGATATTGGAAAAAGGGGAAGAAATTGGGCAATCTCCCCGTGTTTTGTGGCGAATTAAAACACAAACCTTTTTCCTGGAGCAAAAAATGTTTTAAAGGAAATCCTCACATGACCCCCTCGTAAATGTTTTGTTTTTAAAGTTGTAGGTGGGGTATTACTTGTGTGATGACAGTCCGGATTGTTACAAAAAGATTTAAACCACGTGCGGACCTGCAAATAAGGGTTTTTTTAAAGGCCAATTTTAAAACGTTTTATCCACAAAATTTTCGGTATGGCTTCCGTCCTCATCCATTTTTTCACCTCCCCCCCCCTCCCTGTTCCCCCACCCATTCCTCCTAGTCCGTTTTTTTTAAGGGCCTTAATAGCCTAAAAAACCCAAAAAAAACATTCGCATTATATTCTCTCTCTCTCTCTCTCTTCTCTCCCCCTCCTCTCTCCCTTTTTCTCTTTTCTCCCCCTTTTCGAAAAGTCCAAAAAATTTAAAACTACATAAATTAATACCTAAAAACGCCTTAAAAAATAAACAAAAATGAATGAATGAAAAAAAAATTATATATGTAATATAATTTATATATATATATAATATAAATTTTATAAATAAATTTAAAGAAAAAATCTAATTTAAAATACCACTAACCAATGTCAAAAAAAGAAAAGAAGAAAAAAAGGAAGGACAGAATGAAAGGAAAAGGAAAAGAACCACAAAACAGAGATAATTAAAATTTGGCAAAAAATTTCAATCTTTTTCCACGATGTTGGATCCTGTCATAGGAGATTTTTTTTAAAGGCCAATTTTTACAAAGTTTTTTCCACATTTTTTCTGTGGCTTTTCCCTCCTCACCCATTCTCCCCTGCCCACCCCACCCTTTCCCCACAAATTCCCCTTCCGTTTTTTTTAAGGGCCCTTTAATCCTAAACCACTAAAACTTTCGCTTCAATTCGTTTTTTTTTTTCCCCCTCTCTCTCTCCCTCTCTCCCCTTCCCCAAAAGTCACAAATTTTAAAACGTACATAAATTGAACCAATAAAGCCTTATAAAATTTTAAAAAATAATGAATTTAAAAAAAAATTTTAAAAAAATTTTATGGGGGACCCCTTGCCGGGATTTAAAACTTTGCGTTCCGTATGGCAAACATGTATTAAATTTTTTGATTTACAATCAAACCCCCCCCCCCCCCCCCAAATCCCTACCCTCCCCGGACACGTACCATTTTGTCTCTGCCTGTCTGTCGTCCTCTCTCTCCTTTTACATTCTTTGTTTTTCCCCTGCCTCGGCCCCTTTCCCCGCAGTCGAATGCTTTTTCTCGCTCGTTTTTCCGCCTTTGGCATTAGGGCCCTTTTTCCATTCTACGTTTCCCTTTTTTGGGAAAAAACGACTTTGTGCGAAGTATTTTACAAGGGGGTCGGTTAATGAAAAATTGTTATCAGGCTTTGCCGTAAAATTTTTTTTCTGGCCCCTTTCCATTGCCCCCTTTTTCTCCCCCTACACTCCCCCTCCATGTTAAAAATTTTTCCCGTACGGGCTACCATCCGAATTTTACAATAGCGGGTAAATTTTAAAAAAAAGGGGGTTTTTTCGGGCAAGTTTAAATTTTTGGTTTGTTAAAAATTTCTTGTTCGCGTTTTAAAAAGACGGTGAAGGAAAGTTATGAAGGGGGAAAAATTTTGAATTAGAAAATAAACGGTTTTTCGGGGCAAATTTTTGTTTCGGATCTAAAAATTTTTATATCATTGTTTAGCTTCAAAACGCACATGTATTTTTCCAAGATTCTCTAAATTTTTTAAAAACGGTTTTTAAAAAGGTCTTTTAAATTTTGGGTTTGAAAAGTTGATATCATTTTTTGGCATTAAAACTGCACGTTACGGAATTTTATCCAAAAACGCCTAAAATTTTTAAAATAACGGTTTTTAAAAGGAAATTAAAGGGGCATTGACCATCAAGCCCTATGTTCCCCGGGTTTCCCGTAGGGTTTTGTCAAAATTTTTTGGCGATCCGAGACGTCGGGCCTCCAACCTCGGACGGGTTTTAAACAGTTTTTATAGGGTTTGGTTTTTGGGTTTTTTACTGTTTTTTTTTTGGGTTTTTTAACGCCAAATCGGTTCTAATTTTCGAAAGAAAAGCCCGAGGAATTACAACCCTTTGGAAAAAGCAGAGGAAAAAGTGCTTTGAAACCTTTTAACGTTTTTTTGGGTTTTTAAGGGTTTTATTTTTTTAGAGATTCCCCAAAAACCCATCCTCGGGCACAACAACGTCCCTGCTAAAACATCCTGGCAAAAGATTTACCGACTGGACTAGCTCCGAATTTTTATAATGGGGTGTAAATTTAGAAAAAAAAGGGGTTTTTACGGCTTTTAATTTTTTGGTCGAAAAATTTTTCTTAAATTGTTCAGGTTTAAAAACTGTATGCTACGGTTTTTCAAAAGGGGTGAAAATTTAAAAATTCAAAATTTAACGTTTTTAACGGCAAGTTAAGTTTCATCTTGAAAATTGTAATTTATTGTTTAGCGTTCAAAGCTGCACATGTTACGTTTTTTTCCAATACCTAAATTTAAAAAAAAGGGTTTTTTAAACGGTCATTGTAAATTTGGGTTTTCCCGTAAAATTTCCATTCTTTTTGGGCTTAAAACTGCACTTTATTATAAATTTCATCAAGAACACCTAAATTTGGAAAATAACGGTTTTTAACGGTCAAATTAATGGCAAAATGATATCTAATGACCCTTTTTTCCCGGGGGAGCCTGTGGGGTTTTTCAAGTTTGGGGGGGGATCCAAACTTCAGGCCGCCCAAACCCCAGAAAAATCGGGGTTTTAAAAAAGTTTTCATAGGTTTGGGTTTTTTTCGGTTTTTTAAACTGTTTAATTAAATTTCTTAAATGCCAAAAACGGTTCTTTTTTCGAGAAGTAGCCCGTACCTTCAATGTCACAATGGCCTTTGATGAAACAGAAAAAAAGCTTTTTGAAAAACCGTTATAACAGTTTGTTTTTAACGGTTTTTCGGTTTTTTTTTTTTTTGAGATTTCCCCCAAACCATCCCCGGGTCACAAAAGACGTACCTGCAAATTTTAAAAAAAGATCGGGGTTTAAACTTTCTTTTTTAGGGTTTGGTGTTTTTAAAGGTTTTTAAAATTTTTAAATAAGGTTTTTTAATGCCAAATAACGGTTTAATTTTTGAGAAGACCTGTACCTGTGCAATGTAAAAACGGCTAGTTAACAAAACGAGGAAAGATACTTTTAAACCGTTTATAACGCTTTTTAAAGGTTTTTAACGGTTTTTTTTTTTTGAGATGCCCAAAAAAACCTCCTCGAGCACAACGGGCGACCTGCCAAATTTCATGACAACGTTAGCCGTTTTTTGGCTATAGCGTACACGACCCCACCCCACACACACACACACACACACCACACAACACACACACACACCACAAAAAATTTTGCCATTTTTGTATTTTATAAATATTTATATAAATAATATAAAATTTAAGAAAATGGTAATCAATAAAAGAAAATTTATAATCCACAAAACCCAAATGAGAAAAAAAAAAAGAAGAAAGGGAAGGACAAAAGGGAAAGGTGGGAAGGGAAAAGAACCAAAAAAACCAAAGAGATGAACAAAGGGCAAACAACCCCCCAATCGCGGGTGGAAACTGAAAAAAAAATTAGTTGATTATTTAAATAGTTAGTAAGTTAGTTCTCTCTTCTAAATTTTATAACCATTTTTCCCCTTTAATTTTAACTGTAATCAGTCCCTCTGTCTTACAGTCGTTCTTATTTCTTTCTTATTTTCCCTATTTCCATCCTTTTTTGTTTCTTTGTTTCCTTTTTGTACTCGTTCCTTTCTCTTTTACTGTTTTTTTTCTTTTATGTTTTAGGAAAACATTTTTTCTCCTTTTTTTTAAAACAATTTGCAAATTTTTGAGACAGAAACCTTTACTACTTGTAGCGGGAAAGCACCCCCAAAAAAAAAAAAAAATCCACAACAAACAAATTAACAACTAAAAACAATTAAAACTAGCAAAACTGATTAAAAAATTAACAAAACGAGAACACCTTACTTATTCTTAAGACTGATAACTAACAATTAACTATTTTTCACAATTTTTTTTTTCATTCTTCCTTTTTTCGCGGCCGGATTCGAACCGCGCGGGGGGGGGGGCGCTGAAGCGTGCCTTTTTTCGACGGATTCTTACCCCATGCTAACAAAACCCCATTCTACTTTTGAGATGTTTATCCCTTTTGAAGTTCATTTTTTTTCCTCCCCAACCACAGCCTTTTAAAATTTTTCGGGTGTTTCCTTCACAATCTGTTGGTTTTCCTGCTAGAATCCCCGAAAACTTTGAAAGTATGTTAATCCACTGCAGAAGACCTATCCCGTTTAAAATTGAAAGCAAGGAAACCACATTTGGGTTGGGTCGGGTACATAACCGATTTTCCCTGTTCGTTACTCCACAGCACCCCCCTTTTGGGATCGCAGAAAAGGGGCCCCCTTTCCATAAAAAGGGGAAAAATTTTGAAACACAGAAGGGAACAAGGTAGGCAAAGGGAGCCTTTCCTTCCTCTGGTTTTTTTTTTCCACTCTGCCCCGTTTTTCTATCGTGATGCTGACAGGGGAAAAAAAAATGTTTATACTGATAACCTGTGCTACAAAGAAAATTTTCCTCCTCCTCCCATCTTTTTTGCACTCAAAAACAATCAACAGCAAATTTACATAAAAACTGGTGGGTCAATAACAGTTAGGAAATTGGTGTTGAAAAAAGTGCTAGCAAAACAATTTTTCCAATGTGTTTGGTAAGAAATACGAAGGGTATGAACGGAAAAATAAGCAAACCGACGGGGATTTAAAACGAGCATTTACCCCACCAGACACAAAACAAGTTTGACAAGCACATGTGGGACGACACACCTAGCCACTAAAGAAGCAATGTGCAGCAGCCAAAAACTTGTCCAAAAAAACTTCCACAAAAAATAAGGGCAACTATTTGGGGAAAAAAGGGGAAAAACTTGGTCATCTCCCCCGTTTTTGTGCGAAGTTAAACCATCCTTCACCCGGAGCAAAAGTTTGGAAAAGGAAAACCCCCACTTGACCCACGACTGTTTTGTTGTTAAAAAAGGAGGGGGATATTTTTATGTGTGATGACAGTCCAAGGTTATTACAAGTATTTTTTTAACCCGTGTCGGATCATGAAAGATAAGGTTTGAAAGGCCAATTTGTACAACTTTTCCCATTTTTTCGGATGTGCCCGCCCTCCCCTTTTCTCCCCTGCCCCCCCCCCTCCTTTTCCCCCATCCCTTCTCCAAGTCCTTTTTGGAAGGCCTTAATACAACCACTAAAAATTCGCATTCATTTTCCCCTCTCTCTCTCTCTCTCTCTCTTCCTCTCTCTCCCCTCCCCTCCCTCTCTCTCTCTCTCCTCTCTCTGAAAAGTCACAAATTGAATAGTACATAAAAAAATACCTAATGAACCCCTTAATAAAAAACAAAAAAGAAGATGAAAAAAAATTTAATTTTTTAAATTTATATATTATAATAAAAATTTTTTTAATAATTTAGTAAATAAGTAATGAATAAATAACAAATTTATAGATCCCCTTTGAAAAATGACAAAAAAAAAAGAAGAAGAAAGGGAGGACAGAAGGGGAAGGTAGAAAGGAAAAAAACCCAAAACGAAGAGATATGTTTTGGGCAAAACGTCAAATTTTTTTTAAATTTTCCAAGTTTGGATCCTGTCATGAGGGTTTGAAAAGGGCCATTGTAAAACGGTTTCCACATAATTTTGTGTTGTCTTCGCCTACTCCTTTCTTCCCTCCCCTCACCCCTCCCTGTTCCCCCCAAAATTTCCCCATAGTCCGTTTTGGAAAGGCCAATACCTAAACCAATAAAACCCATGCGTTCCCTTTTCCCCCCTTTTCCCCTCTCTCTCTCTCTCCTCTCCCCTTTTCCTTTTTAAAAAAGTCACAAATTATACGAAATAAAAAATTTCTAAAATACGCCTTATAAATAAACAATAAGAAAAGTTGAATGTATTATATATATATATTAATATTTATATATATATTAAATATTGTATATATATATATTTTTAATAAAGTAAATGATATACAAAAATAACTAATTTATAGACCACAAAAATGGAAAAAAAAGAAAAAAAAAGAAGAAAGGGAAGGCAAAGGGAAGGAAAGGAAAAAAACCCCAAAAACCAAAGAGAGATAAAAAAATTTTGGCAAAAAAACCCGCGCGGGTGGGTAAGAAAAAAAAATTATTTTGATTACTTAATTAGTTAGAAAGTTATTTTCCTCATTCCTTTTAAACCACCCTTTCAAAATATATTCTGGTACACCATTCCTCTCGTCTTACATGTTTTTCTTATTTTTTTCTTTATCTTCCATTTCCTCTTTTTTTGTTTCTTTTTTTCCTTTTTGCACCTACCCTTTTCCTTTTCCCTTTTTTTATTTTTCTTATGGAGGACAAAAAAAAATTTTTTTTTCTTTTCTTTTTTTTTTTTTAACAATTGAAAACTTAGAGACAGAAAGAGGCTTTTTATATTTGTAGTCTGGTTGAAGCACCCCCAAAAAAAAAAAAAAATTTCCACTAACTAAAAATTAAAACTAAGTAAAATTAAATAGTAGCTAACTGTTAACAAATTTAACTAATGAGTAATACTTATTCACCAACTACTACTGACTAACAACAATTTAACTTTTTTCAAATTTTTTTTTTCATTCTTCCATTTTTTTTTTGTTCTGCCGGATTCGAACTCGTTTTGGTGGGGGGCCCCTTGAAGGGGCTTTTCAGACGGATGCTACCCCCACTGCAACAGACCCTTTTTCACTTTGGTTTTATCCTTTTGAAGTTCACTTTTTCCCCCCCAACCCGCACTCATTCAAATTTTCAGGTGTTTCCTCAAATCGTTGGATGCCTGCTAGATCCCCTCAACTTTGAAATATGGAATCGCCGCGAAATGACCAAACCCCGGGCAAAATTTTAAAGCAAAGGGAAACCCCATTGTGGTTGTCCTAGGTTTAATATATAACCGATTATTCCCTGTTACTTTTTACCAAGCTCCCTGCTGGTCGCGAAAGGCCCTTCCCGGGAACAGGGATAACCGTGAAACCAGAGGAAGCCCAAGGGGAGGCAAGCAGCCTTTCATCTCCCCTGGTTTTTTTGCCAAATTGCCTTTGTTCTATGCTGCTGTTTTGCAGGAAAAAAATTTTATACTGGGGAAAACCAGTGCTGACAAATCATCATTTGCCTTTTTTCTCTTCCCCAGTTTTGTTTATACTCAAAACATCAACGCAAAAATTTCTGAAAACGTTGGCGCAATACACAGTTATGAAAGGGGGTGATGACCGGAAAAAAGGCGTAGCAGAAACAGATTTCCTTGACTTTTTGGAAAAAAAAATAGAAGGCTAGACGGGGAAATAAAAAAACCGAACGTGATTCAAAACGAGCTTTACCCGACCAGGGCACAAAACTAATTTTAGAAAAGCCATGGGAAGAAGTGCCTCTCACTAAAGAAGCAAATTGGCACAGCCACAGAGTCTTGTCAACAAACTTCCACACAAAAAAGGGGCCTATTGGGGGAGGGGAAGGGGGCAATCTCCCCGGGGGGGGAATTTAAACCATACCCCTGGGACAAAGATTTTGTGAAAGGAATTCCCACTATGACCCTTCGGACTGTTTTTTTGGTAAAAGTTGTGAGGTGGACATTTTAGTGGATTGAAGCCAAGGATTTTATTACAAATTTAAATTTACTACCACAATTTTGGACCCATTTTTGGATAAAGGTTTTGAAAAGGCCAATTGACAACGTTTTTTCCCTGTTTTGGTATTTCTTCCTCCTCACTCCATTTTCCCCTGCCCTCCCCCCTCCCCTTTTTCCCCCCTCCCTTCCTCCTAGCCTTTTGTGGGGGCCCCTTAATACCCTAAACCAATAAAACTATTGGGCATTCATATTCGTTTCTCTCTCCTCCCCTTTTCCCTCTTCTCCTCTCCCCTCTGAAAAGCCCAAAAATTGTTTTTCGTAAAAAATTGAACCTAAAAACGCCTTTAAATCAAATAATGAATTAAAAAAAAAAAAATATATTTTTTTGGGCACCCGGGGGCCCCGGGGATATGAACTTTCTTTGCGTTCCCGGGGAGGCAAACAGTATTAATTGTTTTGATTACATAAACCCCCCCCCCCCCCAACATCCCCCACCCCCCCCCCGAACAGAACACTTTTCTCTGTTCTGCGGCTGTCTTCTTCTCTTTTTAAAAAATTCTATTTTTTTCCGCCCCCTCGGGCCCCTTCCCCTAGCACGCGAGATGCTTTTCTCGCTCGATTTTCCCGCACTCACTGCCCCTTTTTTCCCTCGTTGCCCTTAATTTTGTAGGAAACAACTTTGTGCAAAAGAGTTTTTTTTCAAGGGGTCTGTGTCTAATAAAAAAATAGTGTATCAGGTTTTTGCACGGGTACAATCATTTTTGGGGGCCCCCCCTTTTCTCCCTTTTCATCCCCCAACTGCCCATCCAGTTTCAAATTACTTACCGTTACCCGGACAAAACTACCGAATTTTTATCAAAAGCGGGTTTAAATTTTGAAAATTTTCGGTTTTTAAAAGGCTGTTAAGTTTTGGTTTTAAAATTTTTAATTGTCCGTTTTCTGTCGGATACGGGAAAGTTATCAAGAGGTGGAAAATTTTGAAAAACAGAAAATCGTTTTTAAGGTCTTTTTTGTTTCGGATCTTGAAAATTGTTTTTCATGTTTTTGCGTTAAAAAACTCACTTTATTTTGAATTTTTTTAAAGTCCCAAAAATTTATAAAATAACGGTTTTTTAACGGTCTTTTTTAAATTTCGGTTCGAAAAAGTTGTATATCTTTTTTGGGCAAAAAAACTGCAAGTATACGGAATTTCATCAAGAACACCCCAAATTTTGAATAAAGGTTTTTAACGGTAAAATTTTAAAATGGTCTAATGACCTCAAGACCCATGTTACCCGCGGGATGTTCCTGTAGGCTTATGTCAGTTTGGTGGCGATCCGATATGAGTCGTGGCCTCCAACCTCAGAAGATCGGGTTTTTAAACAGTTTTTATAGGGTTTGGTTTTTTTAAACGGTTTTTTAACTGTTATAAATAAGTTTCTTAATGCCAATACGGTTTCTAATTTTCGGGGAAGTACCCCCGTACCTGTGAAATGTCACAAGGGCCATTTGATGAAAACCCAAGGGGAAAAAAGATGTCTTTGAAACCGTTAAAAACAGTTTTTTTTTAAGGGGTTTTTTAAGGGTTTTATTTTCCTTATGTTTTGGACGTATACATAATTTTTTCTCCTTTTTTTTTTTTAAAGACAATTGCAAACTTAAGACAGAAAGAGTCTCTTTACTACTTGTATCTGTTGACGCACCCCCAAAAAAAGAAAAAAAAATTCTCACTAAAACTAACTAATTAACTAACTAAGTAACTAAAAAATAGCTAGCTAACTGATTAACTAATTAACTAATGGAGTAACTACCATTACTACTACCCTAACTCCATGACTGACAACTCAACTAATTAACTCTATTTTTCACATTTTGTTTTCATTCTTCACATTTTTTCTTTGTTCTGGCCTGGATTCGAACCTGCAGCTTTTCGATGGGTGGGCGGTCTGAAGGCGTGCCTTTTTCAGACGGTGTCTTACCCCACTGCAAAAGACACTATCTACTTAGGAGAGTTTATGCCTTTTGAAGTGCACTTTTGTCCTCCCCAACCATCAGCTCATTCAATATTCAGGTGTTTTCCTACACAAGTCTGTTGTTATGCCTGCTATGAAATCTCCTGTCAACTTTAGAAAGTAATGTTGAAATCAGCACTGCAGAACATGACGCTATCCCCGTTCAAAATTGAAAGCAAAGAAACCACATTGTGGTTGTCCTGGGGTTTCGATACTATAACCGATTATTCCCTGTACGTTACTACCACAGCATCCATGCTGTGTATCGCAGAAAGTGCCCCTTCCATTAAACAGGGATAACACTGTGAAACACAGAAGAAGCTAAGGGTAGGCAAGGCAGCCTTTCATCTCCATCTGGTTTATTTTTGCCAACTCCTGCCCAGTTTGTTCTATGCTGCTGATGGCTGACAGTGAAAAAAACTGTTTATACTGATAACCATGTAGCTGACAATGATAATCATTTTGCCTGCCTCTCTTCCCAGTCTTTGTATGACACTCAAACAACAACAGCAAATTTACATGAAACTGTGTGGCGTCAAATACACGTTAGTGAAGTGTGTGATGACTCGGGGAAAAAGTGCGGGAGCAAAACAATTTCCCCTTGACTGTTAGAGTAAAATACTGAAGCAAAAACAGGAAAAATAATGCAACCGAACGGATTCCCAAAAACGATGCATTACCCGACACAGAGCCCCAAAACAAATGTAGATCAACACATTGGACAGACCCCAAACCCAGCTCACTAAAAAGCTAATTGCAACCACCCAGAATCTTGTCAACAAAACATTCACACACAAATAATGGCAACTTTGAGGAAAGAGGGGAAAAACTTGGTTTAATCTCCTCCGTGTTGGGGCGAAGGTTAAACACATCACTTCACCTGGAGCAAAAGTTGTGAAGGAAATCCCACTAAGACCCATCTACTGTTTTTTTGAAAGTTGTGAGGTGGACTATACTATGTGTGATTGACATCCAAGGATTAGTTTACAATGTATTTACTAACGAGTTGATCCATCAGATGAAGGGTTTTTAAGCCAATTGTACAAGGTTTTCCACATGATTTTCGTTAGTCTTCCGTCCTCACACCATTTCTCCCCTGCCCTCACCCACCCTGTTCCCCATCCCATTCCTCCATAGTCCGTTTTGTGAAGGGCCTTTAAACCTAAACCACATAAAACCCTTATATTTCGCTTCTCTCCTCTCTTTCCTCTCTCTCTCTCCTCTCTCCTCTCTCTGAAAGTCCCAAAAAGAATACGACTAAATTAAAAAACCAATGACGCCTAATAAATAAAAATAATGAATGAATGAAAAAAAATTATAAATGTAAATATATATAAATATAATAATATTTAAAATTTTGTAAAAAGTATGAATAAATAACTAATTTTTAGATACCATAACCAAATGAAAAAAAAAAGAAAGAAGAAAGAAAAGGGAAAGGGCAAAATGAAGGGAGAAAGGAAAGAACCACAAACAAGAGATAATGAAATTGGCAAACAGTAAAACCCCGGGGGTTTTAAATTTTTTATTTAAAGGGATTTCTGGGGATCCCACAGGGATGTTTGGTAGTAACGTAAAGGGAATAATGGGTTTTATAGTATTAAACCTCAGGAAAACCCAAAAATGTGGTTTCCTTTTTTTTAAATTTTTGAAGGGGGAATGGGCGAAAATGTTCTGCGGGTGGTTAACATACTTTCTAAAGTTGACGGGAGATTAAATAGCGGGGGCAAAACCCAAACAGACTTGTGTGGGAAAACCCCTGAATTTTTGAATGGGTGGGGGGGTTTGGGGAGGAAACAAAAGTGAACTTAAAAAAGGGATAAACTTTCAATGTAGAATAGGTTTTTTGTTAGCGGGTTTTTTTTTGGGTAAGACTTTCGTCAAAAAAAAGGCCCACGCCTTCGACCCCCAAACCCCCCAAAAAGCGCGGGTTTGAACCCAGGCAAAACAAAAAAAAAAATGTGAAGAATGAAAAAAAAAAATGTGAAAATTAGTTAATTTTTTTAGTTAGCGTCATGTAGTTTGGGTAATTTAAGTAAGGTATTTTACTCAGTTATTTTATTTTAATCAGTTAGTAGCTATTTAATTAGTTACTTAGTTAAAATTAGTTGTTAGTGAGAATTTTTTTTTTTTTTTTTGGGGGGTTTGTTTTAAACCAGACTACAAGTAGTAAAAGCCCTTTTTCCCTGTCTCAATTTTTGGGCCAATTGTTTTTAAAAAAAAAAAAAAAGGAGAAAAAATTGTATATTTTCCAAAAAATAAAAAAAAAAAAAGGGTTTTAAAAGAAAAAAGGGAAACGAGTACAAAAGGAAAAAAGAAAAAAAGAAGAGAGGGAAAAATTAGGAAGATAAAAAAAAGAAATAAAAAACGACATGTAAGAAGAGAGGACTGTTGTCCCATGAATATATTATGAGAAAGGGTGGTTATAAATTGAGAATTTAGGAAATCCAAAAAAACTAATAATTTTGTAATTAAAATAATTATTTTTTTCAGTTACCCCCCAAAGCAGACCCTTTTGGGGGTTTTTTTGCCCAATTTGTTCATCTCTCTTGGTTTTGTGGGGTTTTTTTCCTTCCCACCTTCCTTTCTGTCCTTTTCCCTTTTTTTTTCTTTCTTTTTTTTTCATCATTTGGTTTAGTGGTATCTATTAAAAATTTGTTCTTTATTTTTTTTTTTACCCCAATTTTATTAATTATATTATATTATATATATTTTATATAAAAAAATAAATGGCAAATTTGTGTGTGTGTTTTTGTGTGTTTTTTGTGTTGTGTGTGTGTGTGTGTGTGTGGTTTTGCCGGGGTGTTGTGTTTTGTGTCTGTGTACGCTAAGGGCTCAAAAAAAGGCCCAACCCATTGTCATGAATTTGGCAGGTTACGTTTCCTTGTTTACTGAGGATGGTTTTGGGTAATCTAAAAAAAAAAAAACCCGTTTTAAAAAAAAATTTAAAAAAATGTTTTTTAAAGGTTTCAAAGTATCTTTTTCCTCTGCTTTTGTTCAACTTTGGGGGTTGTTTCATTGCCAGGTACAGACCCACTTTCTAAAAATTTGGAAACCCCTTTTTGGCAGTTAAAAAAAAAAATTTTTTATAACAGTTAAAAAACCGTTTAAAAAAAACCCAAAAAACCCCCATAAAAAAAAAAAATGTTTTTAAAAACCCCATCTTCTTGAAATTTAGCAGGGAGTCTTTTTGTTGGGGCCGGGATGGTTTGGGGGGTAAACTCCCAAAAAATTAAAACCCTTTAAAAAAAATGTTAAAAAAAACTTTTTTTAACGGTTTCAAAGGGCATCTTTTTCCTCTGCTTTTCTTTAAAAGGCCATTG
>JAMYXO010006573.1:7500-13389 GCA_033310375.1 Conus canariensis | reverse complement strand
AAAAACAAAAACAATACAAAATCCCCCTGCCCAAAAACCCGAAATTTTAAAAAACCCCCCAAATCTGACATTAAAAAAGACATGGAAAATTAATCAAAAACATCACCCAAGGTTCCTGCCCTTCATCAAATTTCATTGCTGTTAGCGGAAAATAAATACAAAAGGGTTTCAGACTTTCAAGGAAAAAACGGGTGTTTTAAAAAAATTTAAACGAAAAAAGAAAAACCTAAAAATATATCCCGAATAAACCCCCTCGGGCTTTTTGCTTTACAAAAAAGCAATCCCAAAAATTTGTAACATGCGTATTAGGAACTCTGTTTTACAGGGGTAGAGAAAGGGAAAATGTCAACAGACGCTAAAAGGTGAAAAAATCTGTCGGGCCGGGCCGGGACATCCTCACCTTTCGGGTTGAAATCACGGCCCCCAACACCCCACACCCAAACAGGTATTTTCCCGGGGGGATCAACAGCTGTGACGAAAGGCAGTCCGTAGCAATGGGTCAAATTAACCACCTACTCAGGCAACTTTCCCCCCAGTGTTTTTCCTAAAGGCCTCCTCCTTCTTCCTCCCCTTGGTCAACCCCCCCTTAAGGATAGGGCTCACATCCACGGCCAATTTTTCCCCTCTCCTGCCTAAAAGGGGGGATCAGTTACCTAGTTTCATCCTTCCTCCTCGCCAGATCGGGGGCGCCAAAAAAGCCATGTACCGAGACAAACATCCCATTCATTCTGCAAATCCTTGCCCCACACGTCCCCCTAATAAACCCCAAACCCAAACCTCCAACTACATCAGGCCCACTCACAAAAGCAAGAAGGGGCCGTATTCAACACAAGACGCCCCAATGACCACTAACATCCAATTATAACTATGAAATGATTTTCCCCGCGACACCCAAAAATCCCAACTCTCGCAGTGTGTAAAATTACTAGGTGGGACAACGCCCTCCAAAAACAACCCCTTCTACAATCCCCCATACACTATATTCCTTTTCTTTTCCCCCACGATTAGAAAGGGCAAACAGCAATGTAAAGTACAGAAAACGTGACCCCCATCCACCCAATACCCCACACCCCCTTCCCTGTCCAAAAACCAAAACATTTGCACAACCAACCCCCCACCTCCAAACCATCCAGCTGCAACCTCACAAAACATCTTCTACAATTTCCCACACGCACAACTACCACCCCCCAATACCCATAAACCACCAACCCCAGACAACGCCCCCCTTCCCTTCCAATACAACACTCCTCCACCACCAAACACATTACACCCAATCCCCCACCATCACACACATCCCACACAGTCAGTACACCCCCCTAGCCCACTACACCATTTTTTCATTCTAAACACAATGACGCTCATTCCTTCACAGCAAACCAACCAGTCCCCCCCTGTCCTCTTTGAATTAAATTAACACCGCCTGTTCATCCTTATATTCGTATATCATTGCTTCATCACCGTCTCTGTTTTTGTTATATCCCTTATTCACATAGGTTTATGCGATATGTTATTTTCATCCATGTGCTATGTATATCGCACAATCTAATGGTTTGTCGTCATATGTTGTTTTCCACTTATATCACTAGGTTGATGTGATCCTTTTTAATTTTTCTTATCCAAGTCTATGTATTATGCGCATACAATTTTTTTGAGCGCATATCTAAAAGTTTTTTTCATGGTGTTGTGGGCGCACACACGTGTGTTATTTGGTGTGTTGGGGGGTGTGGTTGTAGGGGTTGTGTGTACTTGCGTGCGCGTGGTCGGCTGCGTGTGTGTGGGGTCGGCGTATTGTGTAGGTGTTGTTGCGCGCACACCACTCGCGTGTGTTTTATGTAAAATTATGTGTATTTGGTTTTTTGTTCGTTCCCTTTTCTGGCCCTGCAGTCTTCGGGGGCCTTTTAGTTTTTTTGCCGAGTTATTACTTTATCTCAAAAAGTGCGTTTTGTGGTTTTTTTACAAAAAAAAACGGGTGCGTCGACATCGGGGGGCGCCACCTGGTTAAAAAACAGGGCAAAATGTTGACTTTGGGATGTTTATACAAAAAAAAACTGGTGCGTCGACTCGAAGTGCTGCCACCAGTGGTTAAAAAGGGACAAACAAGGTGCGACATGGGAAGGACCGTGCCCGATCAGAGACACACGAGCTCATAACCAATCTCTTTGCAATTTAAATCTGATACCTATATTTTTGTGTTCAGAACTTGGTTTTGGGATTTTTTTGAAAACATACGGGAATTTGCTTTTAGCTTGCAGTATTTCGCCCTGTAAAACCACAGAAATTTTATTGGGGCACATTAAATTTAAGTGCATTCTCATCACCTTTTTCCGAACCACTGCTGTGGTATCTAATCTACCATTTTTTTGAGGTTTTTTTGGGGGTTTTTTGTTTTTGTTGTTGTTGTTTTGTTTTTTGTTGTTGTTTGTTTTTTTATTTTTTTTTTATTTTTTTCTTTTTGTTTTACTTTTTTTTTTGTACTGTCCTTTTTTCCCTCTTTCTTTTTGTTTTTCCTTTTACTTTGCCCCGGGACATAAATGACCACAAACCAGAACTCAGGCCATCGAAAGAGGGGGGACTGAAAATTTGCCATTTAAAATCAATAGTCAGCCCCAAGTAAATCTTGATATCCGACCCTATATCGAACCACCAAAGCCATTCCATTTCGGGGTCTCTCCGAATAAAGACTGAATACCACATTAGTGATAAAGATGTATCACCCCGGGTTAAATATCGTTCGAAAAGCCCCACTAAACAAAAAACAGGTTTTAGTTAATCAGTGAATCGCTAAATTCAAGTTTCCCACCTAAAACAGCTACTAAAGCAGTGGGTTACAAATCACACTGAACAACAACCTTTTTGGGTTTTTCTATGGAAACCCCCAAAAGAGGCAGCGGGCGATAAATT
The DNA here is from genome assembly GCA_033310375.1 of Conus canariensis. NCBI lineage: Eukaryota > Metazoa > Mollusca > Gastropoda > Neogastropoda > Conidae > Conus > Conus canariensis. The sequence continues at coordinate 10,488 of JAMYXO010006573.1, read as the reverse complement.
TTTTTACTAGAAGGGCGCTTTTTTTTTAGAAGTAAAAAATCGTTTTACTCGGGGACTTCAATGTAATCTTTTGAAAACCAAACGCCAAAGGGGCCAAACGATAAGGTGTTAATTTTCACAATTACAAAACACCCACCAATCCCCCCCAACTTCAAAAACAATCATTGACCTACTTGTATCAAAGAAAAAAAACATACTAGAACTTGTGACCATCTTTCTTCTAGGACATTACCCAGTGTGGTTACATGGGCAAACATGGAGTGAAAACCCAAACCAGGCCCCAAAACCCTAACCTATCGAGTAGAAAAAAAACTCGTGGAGAGCGTGGCAGCAGAGAGTCCTCAGAAGAGAAGCCCCCTTCAAGCAAGTGTTTCGGCCCTTATCTCCTGACACTCTAGGGGGGTTGGGCCACACCCGGTTCATGACTCCGGATGTCCCTCTGCTGCCCCTTTTTTTCCCATCTTGGGACGAGCCATGGCTGGGATTCGAACCCATGACCCTCTGGACATGCTCATTTTCCACTTAATGACTCGCGCTTTAACCACTGAGCCACAGGGACACCTGATATTTGTAGGGAAATTAAGCCTTATGAAGTTCACTTTTGTTCCTCCTTGACCAGATCCAGCTTGAACACCTCTCTGCCGCTTCTGCCATTGCTTTCAGGGCTCTGGTTTTTTCCTTCCCTGCAACTGAGAGCTGTTTCATGAGGCTGTATGCAGACGTTCCTACAAACCCCCTAGCTCCAATTTCTGCAGTGAGGACTTTGACCTGATAGCCTTCTCTCCTCAGGCTGTTTGCCAGATCAGCATACTTTTCAGTCTTGTAGATTTGAGCTGCCTCCATTCTGTTCTCATATGGCACCGTGAGCTCGATCATGATCAGCTGCTTGGTTGACTTAGAGTGGACTACTATGTCTGGTCTCATGCCACTCTTGCTGATGATCTCTGGGTGACTCTTCCATTCTGGGAGGTCTGCAGTGCACTCCCAGTCATCTGCCCCGTCCAGCAGACTCTGCCTGCATGTTTCGAGTGGCACTGTTGTTCTTGGCCATGATTTGCTGCCTCCTGCCGTGAAGAATGTTGCGGGTGCTTTTGGAGTCCTGATTTTCCCTTTTGTGGTGTTGGTACTAGCCCAGACTACTTGTACAATTTCTTTGAGCACTTGGTTGTGCCTCCATGTGTACCTTCCTTGAGCCAGGGCTACTTTACATGAGCTTAGGACATGCTCCACTGTTTGTTTTTCATGGCAGAGGGGGCATGCAGGATCGTCTGTTTTTCCCCCACTTCACCAGGTTTGCATTTGAGGGCAGAAGGTCATATGCAGATCTGAGAATGAAGCTGATCCTGAGAGGGCCATGTGCCAAATGTCATTCCAAGTGAGACTTCTTTGGAGTGCATTCTCCCACGTTGTCCATTGCCCTTGCTGGCTCTGCTGGACTGCTTTTTGGAGTCTTTTTTGGTCTTCTTCTTTTCTCATCTCCTGAATCATCATGTCTCTTTTGGCTTTTCCTTTGGCCTTTGACCACCATTCAGTTTTGGTCACCCCCAGTCCTGTCTGTTGGTCTGTGTGTGTCCTGTTATTTCTCTGATCTTGAGACTTTCTTTTGCAGAATCCATCGCCTCTTGAACTTTCCATTTTCTGCCTGTCTTCAGCTGGGGCTTAATTGCTTCTACCACCTTGTCTCCTGAGTCCTCCAGCATGCTTTGAAGTCTGATCTTCCCTGCTTTGTATTCCTCCAGGATGGATTTCAGGGGTAGTTTCAGCTTTGCTTGGCGACAGTACAGCGCTATGTCAGTCAGACAGGGTGGGACACCAAGCCATTTCCTTGTGAACTTGTTGATTTTGGCTTCCATTGCCTCCACTATGCTGGTGCAGATGTCGTATATCATCAGAGGCCATAGCAGCTTTGGTATCAGCATGAACTGCAGACACCAGACCTTGTATTTGCCAGGGAGCCCACACTGGTCAATGGTCTCCAAGCCTTCCTCCGCCATCTGCTTGGTTTCTTTTGCTCTTTGTGTGTCTTTCAGCGTATCATCATACCATCTTCCAAGGCTCTTGACTGGTTCTTCTGTGACTGTTGGAATGGCCTGGTTGGCAACACTGAAGACCACAGATCCGGCCACTTTTCCTTTCCTCAGTGAGAGACTCCGTGATTTCTTTGGCTTGAACTTCATTCTGGATGAGGCAACTATGTCGTCCAGCCTCTCCAGCACATGACGTGTCTCGTCTTCTCTGGATGAAATCACTGTAGTGTCATCCATGAAGGCCTTGAGAGGAGGCATCTTGTATCCATCGCCAAGGTCTGTTTGTCTCGCGTTGTTTGTTGCTGCTTTCAAGATGAGTTCCATTGCCAGCACGAACAGTATTGGGGAAATTGCACAGCCCATTGCAATACCCACTTCCAAGTTGATCCAGTCTGTTGTGTACTCCTTGGTAGAGAACCGCATTGAGAAGCCATTGAAGTACTTCTTGAGCATGTCGCGGATGTTCTTTGGCACATGGTACATCTCAAGAGCCAACTGTATCATCTCATGGGGCACAGATCCATATGCGTTTGCCAGATCAAGCCACACTACGTCCAGGTCTCTCTTTTCTGTTTTTTGCTTTTTGGATTGCGTCCCAGATCATTGTGGCGTGTTCTACACCAGCCCGCCACGCCTGGGATGCCACCTTTCTGGACTGACACATCCAAGTACTTGTTTTCCATCAGGTACTTGGTCAGCCTTGCTGCCATGACAGAGAAGAAGATTTTCCCTTCGACGTTCAGTAGTGATATTGGCCTGAACTGGCTAATGTCACTTGAGTTTTGCTCTTTGGGGATGTACACACCATCTGCCGTCATCCACTGGCCGCTGATCTTCTGGTTTCTCCAAGCCGATCGCAGCAGCCTGTGGAGCCACTCCAGCACCTTGGGACATTTCTTGTAAAGCTGGTAAGGTATTCCGTTTGGCCCTGGTGATGATTTGGCTCTGGCTTTGTCGACCA
>JAMYXO010006573.1:0-2500 GCA_033310375.1 Conus canariensis | reverse complement strand
ATGCGGTTATCTCCCGCAAGACCCAGGAGGGGTGGGGTGCGGGGTTAAGGGGGGGGGGGGGGGGAACAAGTCAGCCGACAAGGTCACACGCCTTGTCAGTTGTTAAGTTCTTCAACAGATCCGATCATCCGCCATTTCTCCGAACAAATAGGAAACACAGTGGTTGTGGCAGGGGGGCGGGGGGGGGAACAAGTCAGCCGACAAGGTCATACGCCTTGTCAGTTGTTAAGTTCTTCAACAGATTTCTCTGAACAAATAGAAAACACAGTGGTTGTGTATGTTTCTTCTTTTATTTCTGTTGAAACACACACACACACACACACACACACACACACACACACACACACACACACACACCACACACTCTCTCTCTCCTCTCTCTCTCTCTCTCTCTCTCTCTCTCCCTCTCTCTCTCTCTCTCTCTCTCAAGCACACACACACATTTGCATGCAAGCAAATGCAAACGCATGCTGGGATGCTAATGTATATATGATATATATATATATATATATATGAGAGAGAGAGAGAGAGAGAGAGAGAGAGAGAGAGAGAGAGGGGGCAGGGTGTGGAACTCCTGAATAACATCCCACTGAAAGTTTGCAGTGTTTCTGGATGACAAACGACATTCAAGACAATGAAAACAAAGAACGAACAATCACCTACTTCCTTAAACTGGGCACAAAGTGGACGTGGATTACCTGAAAGAAAACCACAAAGGTCGAAACGCGTCGTGTTTTGTCTTGTGATTTGTCTTTTTCGTTCGGCGGAATAGTAATTTTTCTTCAGTTTCCGTTTCCGCCTGCAGTCACCTCACTTTGAAATCAACTTTTACAGTTTACCGTCATTATGTTCTTGTATTTTCCAAGAAGGTAAACTCCCATGTTCTGTCGTCTGCAAAGAGAAGCCTTTCGCTACGTGATTGCCTTACTCCGTAAGACGCCCCCCCCCCCCCCCCCCATTTTTATTTTGTGAGTTGTCGCCCCTGTTGGTAAACTTTCTATCCGATGCTGACATTTCTATGTAGCCCCCATAACACATCGGCTTTAAACAAACTTAAAAGAAGATTTATTGCTCCGCTGAACGAACGAGACAAACAAAATGCAAGACGAAACACGACGCGTTTCAATCTCTTTGGTCTTCTTCAGGTAAGACAAACAACATTCAAGGAAATGAAAACGAAGGACCAACAATCACTTATGTTCTCAAATTGGGCGCCAAATGGATGTGGCAAATGAATCTTCATTTAAGTTTGTTTCGATTTCCACCTGCTGCGCTTTGGTAATGCATGTCGTAAAAGGCATGTGCAGGCATATGTGCGTCTGCGTGTCTCAATGTGTGTGCATACTCAAGTTAACATAGCACCAGAGACAGCGAATAAAAAAAGAGGTTTAGTTGCCTTTCAGTTCATCATTACCTACAGTAGGTGTATTCTGTTTTTCAGTTCAAAAATTGGCAAACACCATTAGAAATGACTGATTTATGTAGATCTAGAATGGCAACTGTGATTCAAAGATCGCTTCTAGGCCTAAATGCACGCAACTTACAAGGCTAACGTGAATGGTGTAGAGTTATAGTTCCTAGTAGTTTGTACAGGCGTCGCTGTACAGCGTTCACTCGGCTGATTCTACAAATATTATCCTAGGGAAACGAAAATATTCCACAGTAATGTTGAAGCCAGTCTTAAAACAACGCAAAATTTGGGTGGAAAATACACGGGAGGTCTCTTATTCCCATGACCAAAGTGGTCGATCTTTTCCATCGCGGCCTGTCGTCTGCTTCTTGCAGGGGTTCTAGCAGTCGTGAGATTTGTCCACTCTATCACGTTCTCCGACCAGCTCATTCTCTCACTGCCTCTGCGCCGTCGTCCTTCAAGCGTGCCTTGCAGGATTCTTTGACAGCGAGATGTGGAGCAGTCTTCAGTATGTCTTCGTTTCTTACTTACTTACTTACTTGATGTTGTCGGTGTTTGAGACCCGTGGTTACAGGTCAGTTCACCGATCGATGTGTTGTCCCTGTCGACAGCTGCTTGCACTTACAATGTCTATTGATAGCAGGTCGGGTTATACAGTGGTGGGTGGTTGGCCCAGTGGGCGTCAAGTCTGTTTTTAAAAAGCGGTCATGCTGGGTGCGGACACAACTGATTCTGGTAGGCTGTACCAAGCCGACACCACTCTTTCGGAAAAGAATGAATTCCGAACTTCTAGGGGGGACCTATGCTTAACAAGCTTCCTGTTGTGGCCTCTGGTGTTGCATCTGTCGTGCAGCTCGAAGTTGGGCCGGCTTTGTCGTATATGCCAGTAATGTATTTGTAGAGGTCAATCATGTCTCCCCTGCGTCTGCTGTGTTCCAGGCTGGGCAGCTTGAGGATTGACAGGCGTTCTGGGTATGGTCTGTCCTTCAGTTTGCCATCCCATGTAGCCTGGTTCGGTCTTCTAGGCCTACTGGTTAGGTCTTGAAGTTGTTTTCTTCTGCCGAGGAGGTCTATGTCATCAGCGAAACG
>JAMYXO010000656.1:0-40339 GCA_033310375.1 Conus canariensis | reverse complement strand
AGTTTTGCCATGAATGACCTTCGTGAATCAGAAGTTCATGGTTTCGTCCATAATTCAAATTAAATTTTGGGGGGTATGCGCGTTTTGTTCGATATTTTTTCCGCAAAACATTCACGTGAACACTTTTCCAAATCTATTATATAATAAATCAATTATATAAAGCTGAGTTTGTCTGTCGTGTAGTGTTCCAATGTTCAGTTTTGCGTCTGTGGACGCAAACTGCGTCACGACGCAATGCGTCACGTGATTACCGACCGGACGTTGCTGTTTGTAGGATACCAAGGATACTTGATACCAAATTTGGTTGAACTGTGGTCGTGTAGTGTTCCGATGTTCAGTTTTGCGTGTGTGGACGCAAATTGCGTCACAAACGCAATGCGCCCACGTGATTGCCGACCCGTTTGATGCTGTTTGTAGGACACCAAGGATACCTGATACCAAATTTGGTGCGGATCGGCCTAAAACTGTGGCCGTGTAGTGTTCTGATGTTCAGTTTTGCGTCTGTGGACGAAAATTGCGTCACGACGCAATGCGTAACGTGACTGCCGACCCGACGATGCTGTTTGTAGGATACCAAGGATACCTGATACCAAATTTGGTGCCGATCGGCCTAAAACTGTGGCCGTGTAGTGTTCCGATGTTAGTTTTGCGCCTGTGGACGCAAATTGCGTCATGACGCAATGCGTCACGTGATCGCCGACCGGACGTTGCTGTTTGTGGGACACCAAGGATACTTGATACAAATTTGATGCCGATCGGCCTAAAAACTGTGGCCGTGTAGTGTTCCGATGTCCAGTTTTACGTCTGTGGACGCAATGCGTCATGGGGATTGCCGACCAGACGTTGCTGTTTGTAGGACACCAAGGATACTTGATACCAAATTTGGTGGCGACCCGCCCAAAATTGTGGCCGTGTATAAGCGAACAGACAGACAAACTCAGCTTTATATAATAGATAAGGTAGATTGTACAGTAATGATCCTCTATGGAATACATGGAATATAACGTAGATTGTACAGTAATAAATCCTCTATGGAATACAACAAAGGTTGTACAGTAATGATTATTCACAGAAATAACAAAGTTTTGTATAGCAATGATCGTTCATGGGAATACACGAAGGCTGGCTTTTTTCTCCCATAAGGACTTATTCAAGCGGGGTTTCGATGGAGATTACGTAAATATATTTTACGACAGTCTGAAAAATTCTGACGTCATACAGATGTGTCAGGCTTAATGCGTCATTTAACCCAAATTCAGAACGCGCTTCGACCCCGTCTCGGCCGGTGAGTTTGTCTGTCATGTAGTGTTCCGATGTCCAGTTTTGCGTCACGTGATCGACAACCCGACGTTGCCGTTTGTAGGACAGCAAGGATACTTGATACCAAATTTGGTGGCGATCAGCCCAAAACTGTGGGCGTGTATAAGCGAACAGACGGACAGACAAACTCAGCTTGATATATATATATATATATATATATATATATATATATATATATATATATATATATACATCTAATATATAAATGGCAAATTCTGTGTGTGTGTGTGTGTGTGTGTGTGTGTGTGTGTTGTGGTGTGTGTACGCTATAGACTCAAAAACGGCTCAACCGATTGTATTGAAATTTGGCAGGTACGTCCGTTGTGATCCGAGGATGGTTTTGGGCTAATCTCTAAAAAAATAAAACCGTTAAAAACCGTTAAAAACTGTTATAACGGTTTCAAAGACATCTTTTTCCTCTGCTTTTCATCAAATGGCCAATGTGACATTGCACAGGTACGGGCTACTTCTCGAAAATTAGAACCGTTATTTGGCAGTTAAAAAACGTTATTTATAACAGTTAAAAACCGTTAAAAACACCAAACCCTATGAAAACTGTTTAAAACCCGATCTTCTGAGGTTGGCGGCCACGAGAGTCATCGGATCGCCACCAAACTTGACATAAGCCTACAGGAACATCCAGCAGGTAACATAGGGTCATTAGATAGTCATTATGACCATTAAATTTGACCTGTTAAAAACCGTTATTTTCAAAATTTAGGTTGTTCTTGATGAAATTCGGTATACATGTGCAGTTTTAAATGCCGAAAAATGATATACAACTTTTACGAACCGAAATTTACAATTGACGTTAAAAACCGTTATTTTATAAATTTAGAGTATTCTTGCAAGAAATTCGATATACATGTGCAGTTGTGAATGCTAAACAATGATATACAATTTTCAAGATCCGAAACTTAACATTGACCGTTAAAAACCGTTATTTTCTGAATTTCTAAATTTTCACCGTTCTTGATAACATTCCGTATGCACGTACAGTTTTAAGCACTGAACAATGTTATGCAAATTTTACGAACCAAAACTTAACACTGACCGTTAAAAACCGTTATTTTCTAAATTTACACCGCTATTCATGAAATTCGGTATGCGTATGTCCAGTAACGGTAAGTAATTTTGAAACATGGATGGTTTAGCAGGTACGTCTGTTGTGACCCGAGGATGGTTTGGGGCTAATCTGTAATAAAAAAAATAATAAAACCGTTAAAAACCGTTAAAAAAAACTGTTATCACGGTTTCAAAGACATCTTTTTCCTCTGCTTTTCATCAAATGGCCGTTGTGACATTGCACAGGTACAAGGCTACTTCTCGAAAATTAGAACCGTTATTTGGCAGTTATAAAACGTTATTTATAACAGTTAAAAACCGTTAAAAACACCAAACCCTATAAAAACTGTTTAAAACCCGATCTTCTGAGGTTGGCGGCCACGAGAGTCATCGGATCGCCACCAAACTTGACATAAGCCTACAGGAACATCCAGTGGGCAACATAAGGTCATTAGATAGTCATTATGACCATTAAATTTGACCGTTAAAAACCGTTATTTTCAAAATTTAGGTTGTTCTTGATGAAATTCGGTATACATGTGCAGTTTTAAATGCCGAAAAATGATATACAACTTTTACGAACCGAAATTTAAAATTGACCGTTAAAAACCGTTATTTTATAAATTTAGAGTATTCTTCAAGAAATTCGATATACATGTGCAGTTTTGAACGCTAAACAATGATATACAGTTTTCAAGATCCGAAACTTAACATTGACCGTTAAAAACCGTTATTTTCTGAATTTCTAAATTTTCACCATTCTTGATAACATTCCGTATGCACGTACAGTTTTAAGCACTGAACAATGTTATGCAAATTTTATTGAACGTTAAAAACCGTTATTTTCTAAATTTACACCGCTATTGATAAAATTCGGTATGCATATGTCCAGTAACGGTAAGTAATTTTGCAACATGGATGGGACAGGATAGGGGGATGAAAAGGGAGCAACGAGAGGGGCCAGAAAAATGATTGTACAGTGCAAAGCCTGATACACTATTTTTACATTAGACACAGACCCGTTGAAATAAACTACTTCCGCACAAAGTCTATTCCTACAAAATTAAGAGCAATGAGAAGAATGGGAATGGGAACAGTGAGTGCAGGCGGAAAATTGAGCGAGAAAAGCATCTCGACGTGCTAGGGAAGATCCAGAGGAAAGGGGCCAGAGGCAGGCGGAAAACAATAGAATGTATAAGAGAGAGAGAGAGAGAGAGAGAGAGAGAGAGAGAGAGAGAGAGAGAGAGAAAGAGACAGAATGTGTATTTGTGTGGGGGGAGGGGGTGGGAAGATGTTGGGGGGGGGGGGTGATTGTAAATCAAAACAATTAATACATGTTTGCCGTCACGTGAGTATCACAAAGAATGTTCATATCCCGGGCAACGCCGGGTGCCCCTGCTAGTCTAATATATAAATGGCAAATTCTCTGTGTGTGTGTGTGTGTGTGTGTGTGTGTGTGTGTGTGTGTTGTGTACGCTATAGACTCAAAAACGGCTCAACCGATTGTATTGAAATTTGGCAGGTACGTCCGTTGTGATCCGAGGATGGTTTTGGGCTAATCTCTAAAAAAATAAAACCGTTAAAAACGGTTAAAAAGCTGTTATAACGGTTTCAAAGTCATCTTTTTCCTCTGCTTTTCCTTCAAATAGCCGTTGTGACATTGCACAGGTACAGGACTACTTCTCTAAAATTAGAACCGCTATTTGGCAGTTAAAAAACGTTATTTATAACAGTTAAAAACCGTTAAAAACACCAAACCCTATAAAAGAAACTGTTTAAAACCCGATCTTCTTGAAATTTAGCAGGTACGTCTGTTGTGACCCGAGGATGGTTTTGGGCTAATCTCTAAAAAAAATAAAACCGTTAAAAACCGTTAAAAAACTGTTATAACGGTTTCAAAGACATCTTTTTCCTCTGCTTTTCATCAAATGGCCGTTGTGACATTGCACAGGTACAAGGCTACTTCTCGAAAATTAGAACCGTTATTTGGCAGTTAAAAAACGTTATTTAGAACAGTTAAAAACCGTTAAAAACACCAAACCTTATAAAAACTGTTTAAAACCCGATCTTCTGAGGTTGGCGGCCACGAGAGTCATCGGATCGCCACCAAACTTGACATAAGCCTACGGGAACATCCAGTGGGTAACATAGGGTCATTAGATAGTCATTATGACCATTAAATTTGACCGTTAAAAACCGTTATTTTCAAATTTAGGTGTTCTTGATGAAATTCGGTATACATGTGCAGTTTTAAATGCCGAAAAATGATATACAACTTTTACGAACAGAAATTTAAAATTGACCGTTAAAAAACGTTATTTTATAAATTTAGAGTATTCTTCAAGAAATTCGATATACATGTGCAGTTTTGAACGCTAAACAATGATATACAATTTTCAAGATCCGAAACTTAACATTGACCGTTAAAAACCGTTATTTTCTGAATTTCTGAATTTTCACCGTTCTTGATAACATTCCGTATGCACGTACAGTTTTAAGCACTGAACAATGTTATGCCAATTTTACGAACCAAAACTTAACATTGACCGTTAAAAATCGTTAAAAAACTGTTATAACGGTTCCAAAGACATCCTTTTTCCTCTGCTTTTCTACAAATAGCCGTTGTGACATTGCACAGGTACAGGACTACTTCTCTAAAATTAGAACCGTTATTTGCAGTTAAAAAACGTTATTTATAACAGTTAAAAACCGTTAAAAACACCAAACCCTATAAAAGAAACTGTTTAAAACCCGATCTTCTTGAAATTTAGCAGGTACGTCTGTTGTGACCCGAGGATGGTTTTGGGCTAATCTCTAAAAAAAAAAAACCCGTTAAAAAACCGTTAAAAAACTGTTATAACGGTTTCAAAGACATCTTTTTCCTCTGTTTTTCATCAAATGGCCGTTGTGACATTGCACAGGTACAGGGCTACTTCTCGAAAATTAGAACCGTTATTTGGCAGTTATAAAACGTTATTTATAACAGTTAAAAACCGTTAAAAACACCAAACCCTATGAAAACTGTTTAAAACCCGATCTTCTGAGGTTGGCGGCCACGAGAGTCCTCGGATCGCCACCAAACTTGACATAAGCCTACAGGAACATCCAGCGGGTAACAAAGGGTCATTAGATAGTCATTATGACCATTAAAGTTGACCGTTAAAAAACCGGTACTTTCAAAATTTAGGTTGTTCTTGATGAAATTCGGTATACATGTGCAGTTTTAAATGCCGAAAAATGATATACAACTTTTACGAACCGAAATTTAAAATTGACCGTTAAAAAACAGTTGTTTTTAATTAAATAAATTTAGAGTATTCTTGAAGAAATTCGATATACATGTGCAGTTTTGAACGCTAAACAATGATATACAATCTTCAAGATCCGAAACTTAACATTGACCGTTAAAAACCGTTATTTTCTGAATTTCTAAATTTTCACCATTCTTGATAACATTCCATATGCATGTACAGTTTTAAGCGCTGAGCAATGCTATGCAAATTTTATTGAACGTTAAAAACCGTTATTTTCTAAATTTACACGGCTATTGATAAAATTCGGTATGCGTATGTCCAGTAACGGTAAGTAATTTTGCAACATGGATGGGACAGGGTAGGGGATGAAAAGGGAGCAACGAGAGGGGCCAGAAAAATATTGTACAGTGCAAAGCCTGATACACTATTTTTACATTAGACACAGACCCGTTGAAATAAACTACTTCTGCACAAAGTCTATTACTACAAAATTAAGGTCAATCAGAAGAATGGGAATGGGAACAGTGAGTGCAGGCGGAAAATCGAGCGAGAAAAGCATCTCGACGTGCTAGGGAAGATCCAGAGGAAAGGGGCCAGACGCAGGCGGAAAACAATAGAATGTATAAGAGAGAGAGAGAGAGAGAGAGAGAGAGAGAGAGAGAGAGAGAGAGAGAGAGAATGTGTATTTGTGTGGGGGGAGGGGGGTGGGAAGATGTTGCGGGGGGGGGGGGAGGGGGATTGATTGTAAATCAAAACAATTAATACATGTTTGCCGTCACGTGAGTATCACAAAGAATGTTCATATCCCGGGCAATGCCGGTGCCCCTGCTAGTATATATATATATATATATAATATATAATATATATATATATATATATGTGTGTGTGTGTGTGTGTGTGTGGTGTATGTGTGTGTGTGTATGCGCGCGCATGTGTATGTGTGTGTGCATGTGTGTGATTGTGTCTGTGTGCACATGTGTACGTGTGTGTGTGTGTGTGTGTGTGTGTGTGTGTGTGTGTGTGTGTGTGTGTGTGTGTGTGGTGTGTTGAATATGTGAAAACATGGACACCGGAAATCAGTTTTATAGGAGGGAGGAGGGGATAATTGATAGATCGATTTGATGTGGGAAACATGGTTCATGAAGACAAAATGTGTCATCTTTTTAACCCTTTAGTCACTACAGCAGCAGAACGACTACCTGCAGTTAATACACCACAGTGGCTGCTGGACACCAGCAGTATTCTATGATTCAGGTTTTGTCTGGGTGTGTATTTTCTTTTCAGATTTCCACTCATATTTGAATACCCCATGCAGTACATTTTCTTTGTGTTATCTTTAAGAGGGTGTATAAATCATAACGTTTGGGTGGAAGGTTCAAAAGTTACAGGCTTGTTAATGTAGTATTCCACAGTAGCTCTCCTACACCACTAGCCGTCAGCTTCTTGCGTGTAAGGGATAGTTAGCGATGGAAGGGTCAAAACATGAAGTGAAAAGTATATGCATATAATGGGAATGCATTGTGGTTTTTTATCACAACTATATCACATTCTATTTATACATTCCATGTTACACCATCGCGATAACTTTTAAACCGCACATACTGTTCGCTAAAACATCTCTAAGCTCCTGTGCCTCAGTTTCAGAAAAGTAAGTTGAGTTAAGAAGTTGACAGACGATAGTCACCTACGCAACAGAAAATAAGACCACTCTCTCTCTCTCTCTCTCTCTCTCTCTCTCTCTCTCTCTCTCTCTCTTCGTCTCTCTCTCTCTCTGTGTGTGTGGTGTGTGTGTGTGTGCATACATATATAATATATATATATATATATATATTGTGTGTGTGTGTGTGTGTGTGTGTGTGTGTGTGTGTGTGTGTGTGTGTGTGTGTGTAAAAAAGAAAAAGAGCTTGCACACCGCATGGAGTTAAGCGATAGGGTAGAGACAACAGCAACAAAAGAAGCCTTCATGACACTTAAAGACCACAAACCCAACTTCCAAAACAACCCAACATGTAGACTAATAAACCCATCTAAATCCGAACTGGGCAAAATAAGCAAGAGAATTTTAGAAAAGGCTATAGAAGATGTAAGATTAAGATTAAGATTAAAATTATAGTCCCGTCAACAGCAGAGGTTATCTCAGGACTGTCACCACGTTTCAAACTACCACGTATATATGTTATAAAAGGATTAAAAGCAAAACCTTACCCAACCCATTAAAACAAAATTAAAAGAACCAATCCTAGGATTAAAAACCAACACGTTGAAATCACTAACTGTAATCTGCAAAAATCAAAACTGGGTAGAGAAAATCTAACAACACCAAATTCACACACGATGAAATAAATTCACTTCTTTTAGGAAGTTAAAAATATTGTCAGGGGGAACATCACGGAAAAGAATCTTCATATTATCTGCAGTGTAATGTTTCCTTCTAATGTCGTATAAATCCCAGCAGTCTAAAAGAATATGTTGGACAGATATCGGACTATCACAGGCAACACAGAAAGGCGGGTCTTCTCCCTTCAATAAAACCGAATGAGTAAAATAGGCATGACCCGTCCTCAGTCTACACAATACTGTTTCTCCCTTTCGACCGCCAGCAGCCATGGGAAGATGTTCCTTTAAATCTGGACGTATTTGATGAGCTTATTGTTTTCTTGGAGGCTCCACTCCTCCTCCCATAAAGAATTGACATACGAAGCTATTTTGCCTTTTAAATCTGAGGATGGTACAAGCAGTTTAGAAGTACGAAGACGGACAGCCTCTTTAGAAAGCCGATCCACCTCTTCGTTGCCTCTGATCCCCACATGACCTGGCACCCAGGCCAACAAAATCTCAAAACCCCTGAAACTAATGAAGAAAACATGGTAAAAAACTTGATAAGAGCCGGATGTTTTATGTTTCTTGCTCCTAGAGCCTCTAAAGCTGAAAGAGAATCTGTGCAAATAAGGAATTTCCTAGACTGGGACTGCCTGATCAACTCCAAAGCCAAAAGTAGTGCAGTAAGTTCCGCAGTGTAAATAGTGCTTTCAGAGGGAATGTGTTTGGACAGTTTTTCTCCCGAAGCTGGAACATATGCGGAGGACCCTACACCAACATCGGACTTTGAACCATCAGTAAAAATAACCACATGTTCTTTAAGGTTAGAACACATGTCTAAAAATAATTGTTTATAAATTAAGGAAATCGTGTTCTGTTTGCGCTGCACAGTTAAATCAAACCTAATTTCTGGAGCCGAAAACGTCCAAGGAGGTTGTTGAGGAAACTTGGAAACGTCAGAGATGACCCCAACATCAATATCCGCCTCCTCCAGAAAAGGAAGGATGCGAATACTGAAAGGGGGAATACTGGATGGACTTCTTTCATATTTCTCTTGGAAATGAGGATTCATAACACAGTCGTAGGCAGGGTTGTTTGGTTCTGAAAAAAGCTGTGTGTAGATATTCAAAGCTAATTTTACTCTTCTATGAGAGAGGGAACACTCTCCTGCCTCAGCATATAGGCTATGAACAGGTGTAGTACGAAAAGCGCCAAGGCAGAGGCGAAGACCCTGATGGTGAACTGGGTCTAGGACTTTTAGATACGAGGCTCTAGCGGCGTCGTAAATGATGCTGCCGTAGTCCAACTTGGATCGAACTAACGCCCTGTAAAGATGGAGAAGTGTGCGTTTGTCTGCACCCCAATCCGTATGAGCCACTACACGGAGGATATTCATGGCTTTGAGGCACGATGTTTTCAACTTCTGAATATGGGCTTTAAAATTCAATTTTTGGTCAAAGGTAACACCCATAAATTTGGCTTCTGTGACAGCCGGAATTTTAGCCTTATCTATGAAAATTTCTGGTGGCGGGAAAAGTTGTCTGAAATTGTGAAAGTGGATGCACTCTGTTTTAACTGATGAAAATTTGAACCCATTTTCAACTGCCCACTGTTGGACTTTATAGACACACAACTGGAGTTGGCGCTGTACACCAGCAAATGTCTTTCCAGATGCATAAAGGGCAAAATCATCAACAAAAAGAGAGCAGTCTGAACCTTGGTTGACAGAGTTTACAATTTCATTTATTTTTATACTAAACAGGGCCGGGGAACACCCATTTCCGCTCATGAATTTCTGACAATGTTGTCCCCACACGGACCTGGAAGGACCTGTCTGCCAAAAACGGTTCTATGAACACTGGGAGATTGCCACGGAAACCCATCCGATGGAGGTCTGACAGGATTCCATACTTCCACGTCGTGTCATAGGCCTTCTCTATGTCAAAAAAAATGGCAACAACATGCTTTTTATCTAAAAAAAGAGTTTCGAATAGTGGTTTCCAATCTGATTAAATGGTCCACGGTAGAGTGATGCTTTCTAAAACCACACTGTTCTATGGCTAAAAGCCCATCAGTTTCCAATTTCCACATGAGCCTACCATTTACCATTTTTTCCATCACTTTACAAACACAGCTTGTTAAGGCTATTGGACGATAGTTGGTTGGGTTTGAATGATCCTTCCCAGGCTTCGGAATGGGAACAATTACGGCCCTTTTCCATGAAGCTGGGAAAGACCCAGACGTCCAAACGTGGTTATAAACTTGAAGCAGAATGTTAAGACCTGAGTCAGGAAGGTGTTTTAAGAGTTGATAATGTATTTCATCAAGACCAGGAGCAGAATCATGACCCGCCTGCAAGGCAGACTTCAGTTCATTTAGATTAAAGGACAAGTTGTAGTCTTCTTGATTGGGTGAGGAAAAGTCAAGCTTCTTTTTTTCTGCTTGCGTTTTGATCTTTAAAAACGCGGTGGATTTTTGACTAGAGGAAGAGTTGGTTTCTATGGTGGAAGCTAGCAAGTTAGCCACAGCGTGTTTGTCAGTAATGAGTGTATCATCAAGTTTTAAATGGTGGATTGAAGGGCAGCTGTTCTTGCCCCTAATTTTTTTAACAACTCTCCAGATCTTTTTCTTGGAAATATTTGATGTGAGGGAAGAGCAGAAATTTCTCCAAGACACTCATCTACTTCCTCTACAAACAAACCTCGCCTTTGCTTTTTTCCTCTGATAAGATTGAACAGTCGGGGCCACAGGATGCTGAAAGACTAAACGTTGGGCCCTCTTGCGAACGTTGCAAGCATTCTTACAATCCTGGTTGAACCATGGCGTACCAGGTAGTTGCGGACCTGGTTTTGTAAGTGGGATGGTATCTCTCGCACATGATAACAAAACATTAGTAAAGGACTCCGCTGGATCTTCTGATCGGAAGACGATTTCAGCATCTAGCTTATCAGTTATGGCTGAACGAAAGAAATCCCAGTTAGCCCTTTTAAAGCTAAAACACTGTGGAAAGGAAACAGGTTCCTTCAAAACTGGAGAAAGTATTACAGGGAAATGGTCGCTCCCGTGCAGATCATCGTGAACTGACCAATCATAGTCTAGAACCAATGAAGGATCACACACTGACAAATCCAAACACGAAAGAGTACCATTTGAAGAATGCATGTATGTTGGTGATTTGTCATTTAGACAACACAAGTCCAGTTCGTTAAAGATCTCTTCCAGCATGAGACCCCGAGGTGAGGAATATGAGCTGCCCCAAAGGGGGGAGTGCCCGTTGAAGTCTCCCAAAATAAAAAAAGGACATGGAAGCTGATCTATTAGATCAATGACTTGTTGCTTAGATATTGTACCAGAAGGAGGACAATAAATTGAACAGAGAGTTATTGTTTTATTGAAAGTAATCCTGGCCACAACAGCTTGTAATGGGGTATTTAGGTTAACTTGGCTGAATAATAAAGATCTGTGAATAAGAAGGCAAACACCCCCAGTGACACCATGGCCAGTATCCGTAGGTAAAGCAGGAAAACCTACTGAACTAAAGCCTGCCAATGAAAAATGTTTTCCTGGTCTCAACAATGTTTCCTGCAGCGCAACAACACTAGGTTTGAGGTCAGAACACAACCGCTGGAGTTCCTCATATTGGGCATTAATGCCTCTTATATTCCAATGAATAAGGGCCATGACAATAAAAAAGAGAAGAAAATTACTCCATCTCATTGTCCTCATCACCTTCTATCTCCAAAGGAGAAAAGCAATTGGAATAAGGCGATGGAGATACCACCTTCTTGGCTGACGAAGGACGATACTTATTTCCACCCCCAGATGGACGAGGTGGAAGAGGAGGCTTCATCAGAGGTCGACTTCTGGAGTGTTCCCCAGACAAAGAGGCTACCTGTGCAGCCTTCCCAGAGGGTCTGGGATTGGAGGAAGGGGGCTCAGACCCTCGAGGAGTCCGGGGGGAGGTGGATATTGAGCCTCCACCCAAGGCACTGTTTGAATTTTGCTTTCTTTTTACACTGTCTTTCTGTACATGTTGAGGCTCCTGTTGCGTCTGCCAGTCATGATGCTGGCAGCTGGCCTGAAGTTGAACAGTTTCAGTCTGAACACCGACACTAACCATGCTCCCCTTGGCGACATCAGCATATGACTTGCTGAGGGAGGGCTGTCTATTCTGCACAAGTTTCCTTGCCTCAAAGAACGAAATTCGATTCTCTGTGCGTTCCTTCTGGATCTCGGACTCGACGCGCCAGACTGGACAGTCCTTCGAGAAAGCAGGATGGCTGCCTTTACAGTTTATGCAACAGGGCGGGCAATCACACGGACCTTCATGCACTGGTTTTGAGCACTTGCCACACGCCTCCTGTTCTGTACACCTGTCCTTAATGTGTCCATACTTTTGGCATTTAAAGCATCGCAAAGGTGAAGGAATGTACATGGAGACCGGAACCCTCAAATATCCGACCTTCACACACACAGGGAGAGTTGTTGTACAGAAAGTTAGAAAAAAAGTATCTGTTGGCACACGGTCTTGGTCTTTTCGTGCCAGAACCCGGTGGACGTGGGTCACACCCTGGAAAGCCAGTTCCGTCTTTATTTCTAACTCGGAAACGCCTCTCAAATCACACCTGATGACGCCCTTGCTTGAATTCAAAGTTTTGTGAGGTGTCACTCTGATTGGCCTGTCAATCAATGTCGTCGACTTGAGAAGCAACTCAGAATGCTTCTGTTTTGCACATTCTATCAAAAAGGAACCGTTTCGTAGCCGTTTCATGGATTTGGGTACGCCGGAGAGTCCTTCTACTCCTCTTGAAATAGCAAAAGGACTCAATCCATTCACCCCACAGAGAGGGCGAGCTTCGTCCACACCCTCCATCACCAACCAACAAGGCCAAAAACCAGATGCTGTCCTTATTTCATTATCCGAGTCCGAGTCCAAGTTCGAGCCTGAGGAATAATTTATTTTCCGTTTTTGTTGGGAGTGAGCCATAGTTTTGAGTTTTTAAAGTTCATCCCTGCCTACCCACCCACCATGGAGTCCATCAAGGGGCCAGGGTCAAGGGGGAATCCAGCTCTTGACCCTATCCAGGTTTCAGCAGGGATATACACCAGATAGAACATAACTAACCTATTCCGACAAGATCATGACACACCGCCGGGGACAGATGGTGAACACTTACAAGGTTTCCAAGGCCAGCCAAGAACTACCCAGTTTGACCCAACCTCACGTAGAGGCAGCCGATTGACATGCACGGGCCAATGTATGCCACCCGTCTTAGAGGAGGTCCGAGCCAAAGTGATGTGTTGAGAACAGCAGGTTCTCTCAATCACCAGGACCTCATTCCCCCCCACTTACAGGACGCACCGCACGGCAAACACGGTGGGTCTGAAGAAGACCGCAGAGAAAAGAAGAAGTGTTCCAAAGAAGGCTTGTAAGTAAAGATTAAAGTACAGAGTAAAGAGCCAGGTAGGCAGAAACTAGACGAAACAGAGGCTGCAGTTTCTGTGGGGAGACTTTATGGGGGAAAAAGAGATAGTAAAAGACACAGTAGGCAGAAAAACAGGAAAGATAAGAAAAAGGGGTGGGCTCAGGTTAGTCGAGAAACACCCCCTCCACGAGAAGGCCGGCCCGTGGGGGCATAGAAGATGTAAAATCAAACACTGAATACAACCTTTGGAAAAACAGCTATGAAGTCATCCAATGGTTTAAGGAACTCAACAAACAGAGAAATACAGTGTTTATTACATTCGACATAGTAGATTTCTACCCATCCATAGATGAAGAACTACTCACCAAAGCTTTGAAATTTGCCAACAAGTACACAGAAATAACAGAGACAGAAATGGAGATTATTTTCCACACCAAGAAAACCCTACTCCACAGCAGAAATGAAACTTGGATTAAAAAAAAAACGAGCAAAAACTGTACTTTTGATGTAACCATGGGATCGTATGATGGTGCCGAAACATGTGAACTAGTCGGACTATTCATGCTATCCAACATCCAAAAACAACTTGGAAAACAGGTCGGTTTGTAAAGAGATGACGGCCTTGCTGCATTAAACAATAATCCAAGAACTATTGAAAACAATAAAAAAAGAATTATGTAAAATCTTCAAAAACCACAATTTACAAATCACAATAGAAGCAAATAACAAAAGTAGTGAACTACCTAGATATAACATTAGACCTCAATAACCATGTGTACAAGCCATACAAAATACCCAATGACATACCAATCTATGTAAATACCAAAAGTAACCACCCACCATCTATACTAAAAACAATACCCAACGGTATAAACAAGAGATTATCCAACCTGTCATACAATGAAAATGTATTCAATAATGCAGCAACAGAATACCAAGAAGCATTACAAAAAAGTGGTTACAATCACAAACTACAATACAGCCCAGACAATAACACGAACAGAAACAAGAAAAACAGAAAAAGAAAGATCATATGGTACAACCCCCCATACGATGGACAAGTAAACACAAACGTAGGAAAAGAATTCTTTAAAATCTTAGCAACATCATTTCCAAAGAACACAAACTGTTCAAAATATTCAACAAAAACACCATCAAAATATCATACTCATGTATGCCCAACCTCAAAAACATAATTGAATCATCTAACAAAATGAAAAGCAATACAAAAGAGAAGGGTGCTGAAAGGACATCTTGCAACTGCACCAAAAAAGAACAGTGCCCCCTAAGCAACAAATGTCTTCACAACAATATTGTATACCAAGCCACGGTAACATCAGAAAATGAAAAAGAAACATAAATAGGGATCACTGAGAACACTTTCAAAACCAGATACGCAAACCATAAACAGTCATTTAAAAATGAAAAGTACAAAAACCAAACAGAGCTGAGCAAATACATTTGGAAACTTAAAGATAAAAAACAGACTACAGCATATCATGGAAAATCATAAAAAGAGCAACACCATACAACAATTTGTTTTTTAATGCAATCAATGCTCCACAGAAAAATGGTTAATATTATATAAACCACACTTAGCAACTCTGAACACAAAAGTAGAGATAGTGAATAATTGAAGGCACAAGTGGAAATCTTTACTAGCACATTCCACCTGAACAGGTCCCAACAAAAATCACAGGCCTCACGTGCAACAAACGAGACCGGCTCACACAGGCAGAGATAAAATCAGGTCCCGCACACCATATAAGATCGTTGGCGTGCCACACAAAAAGACATCCTGAAGAGAGAATATCTCGAAACAAGCTTGTAGATTGACTTTTAACACTTCATTTAAAAAAAATATTTTTAACAGATGTTGCTCCCCAAGGGGTTGAGACCTATCAGATTTTTAAGGATAGTTTAATACTATCTATGATATATATATATATATATATATATATATATATATATATATATATATATATATATATATATATATAATTAGAGTTAAAAAGCCACTCAGAATGTTAAAAGTGCTCAACCAAGTAGGGAGCGACATACCAGTTTAAAATAGGATTTTAAAATAGAAAAATTAAAACCTACAAAATTGTTTCGAGCCAAATGCTCTCCTCAGGGTGTACAATCTGGGCACGCCATCTGTGTTATATAGTATGGTGTGTGGGCGTGTGAGCTCTGCGCGTGTGGCACGTGGCCTGTAGATTTTTTTAAAATCTTTTCTGGGGCGCGTTCAGGAGGAACGTGCCAAGGGATGGTACATTGACAAGGATTTCCATTTATGCCTGCAATTGTTTATCATTTCTACTTTAGAGTTCAGGGATGCTAGATGGGGTTTACATAATATCAGCCACTTTTCTGTAGTACATAAGTTGCATTCTTTACAGATATTGTTGTATGGTGTTGCTCTTTTTATAATTTTCCATGGTATCTTGTAATCTATTTTCTTATCTTTAAGCTTCCAAATATAAGCTACGCACAAAAAGTTAAGGATCACTTTCACAAACATTCATAACTGTCAAAATAAGAAAGTCAATGCGTTGAAGTTTGGCCAACATTTAATTCCATTCTTTAGTGATAACGATACACAATTGCCTTCAATCTCGAGCAATCGTTTGGTGTGTACATTTGATTAAAGTGCGTACGTATCCAAATTTGATTTCCCAAAGTCATTGAAATCACAAGACAGGGCATACTGATGCTCCCAAAAGCTCAGTAATGCATGTAACCACCATGGCTGTTCTGGCACTCGACGCAGCGAGTCCTCATCGAGTTGACCAGGTTGGTGAAGATCCTCTGTGGAAGCGCCTGCCACTCAGCCTGCAGCATCTGGTAGAGGTGTTGGGCATCCCTGGGAGGGGGGGTGGCTCCTCACTTTGCGATCCAGCTCATCCCAGAGGTTCTCAATGGGGTTGAGATCGGGACTGCATGCTGGCCACTCCATTCTGTTGACTCCAGACTGCTGCAGGAAGTCGTTGACCACCCTTGCCCTGTGGGGGCGAGCATTGTCATCCTGGTAGACAGCCCTCAGTCCCATCTGCTGCAGTGTAGGCACAGCCAGCGGTCGAAGGATCTCATCCCGGTATCGGATGCCAGTCAGGTTACCCTGTACATGATACAAGGGTGTTCTGTGGTGAAGGCTGAAGGCCCCCCAGACCATTACAGAACCTCCACCAAAGGCCACCTTTTCTTGGACAGTGGCGTCAGTAAAGCGTTGCCCTGGGCGCCTCCAGACCCTCAGTCGGCCGTCGTTGTGGTGAAGGGTGAAGCGTGATTCATCACTGAACAGGACCTGGGACCATTGCTGACGTGTCCACCTCACGTGACGTGCGCAGAAGGCGCGGCGTGCTGCCCTATGGGCTGGAGTTAAGCGTGGCCGTACTGCTGGGCGACGAGAACGGAGATTAAACCCATGTAGGCGGTTCCGTATGGTCTGCTGGCTGATATTGATGTTAGTAGCCACCCTGAACTGCCTTTGAATTATGCTGGAAGAGGCTGTTCTTGTCTGCAGGGCTTGTCGTTCAATGAGACGATCGTCATGTGGGGTTGTCTTCTTCGGTCGACCAGATCTGCGTCTTTCATGGACAATCCCAGTGGCTGTGAAGCATTGAATCAGTTGGACAATGACCGAGATGGACACATGAAGTCGCCTGGTCACTTCTCGCTTGGGAACACCATCTTGGAACCATGCAACAGCTCGTCTCCTATCCAACTCGCTTAATTTTCGTCGTGGAGGCATTGTCAGATCAGGCCTACTACTGGTGGAATGTCTTCTTATATAGCTAAGCGAGCGACAGCATCTCACACATAAACAGCAGTGCTTGCACGTGCATAATGGTTTTTCCATCTGGCAAGTGCAATGTGTTCAGGCAGAACGGTCCAAAACAAGGTCATTTTTCGCAAGTTTCCGCTTTTCCGTTTGCGGCCCAGCTCAGTAGTAGAGAATCCCGTGCAATTTTCGCACTAACACAACATCGCCCACTTACAGCTGAACAAGAATTCATGACAATTTGGCTGGACTAAGAAATAAATAACAGTAGCGAACTGAGTTTATTACGCACCTGTTTTCACATACCGATCCTTAACTTTTTGTGCATAGTATATTTACTTAGCTCTGTTTGGTTTTTATATTTTTCATTTTTGAAGGACTGTTTATGGTTTGCATATCTGGTTTTAAAATGGTTTGCCGTGATACCTATATATGTTTCTTTATCACTGTCTGTTGTTACCATAGCTTGGTACACAATATTGTTGTAGAGGCATTTGTTATTCAGAGGGCACTGGTCTTTTTTATGCAATTACAAGATATCCTTTCGTCACCCTCTTTGGTTGTATTGCTTTTGGTTTTATTGGAAGAATCAATTATATTTTTAAGGTTGGGCATACACGAGTATGATAGTTTGATGGTGTTTTTATTGAATATTTTAGATAGTACATGTTCTTTTGGGAATGTTTTTTTAAGAATTCTGAGGAATTCTTTTCCTACGTTAGTTTTAGTTCTTCCATCATATGGAGGGTTATACCATATAATTTTTCTTTTCCTGTTCTTATTGCTGTTCATGTTATTATCTGGGTTGTATTGTAATTTGTAGTTGTAGCCACTTTTTTTTCAGCGCCTCTTGGTATTCAGCTGCTGCACTTTTAAATTCTTTCTCATTGCATGACAATTTAGATAATCTTTTCTTTATACCATTAGGTATGGTTTTCAGAATGGAGGGTGGATGGTTACTTTTGATGTATACGTAGACAGGTTTGTCATTAGGTTTTTTTATATGGTTTGTATGTATGATCCTTAAGGTCTAATGTTATGTCTAAATAATTTACTATTTTTTTTGTTGGCTTCTACTGTGATTTTTACGTTATGGCTTTGAAAAATTTTACAAAGTTCTTTTTTCTTGTTTTCAATGATTTTTGGTTTATTGTTTAACATGGCAAGGCCGTCATCTCTGTATAAGCCAACCTGTTTACCAAGTATTTTCTGTATATGAGACAACATGAAAAGTCCAACTAATTCACAAGTTTCAGCTCCATCATAAGATCCCATCGTGATGTCGAATCTGGAATTTCTGCTGTTTTTTGTTGTTGTTTTTTTTTTATATCCAAGTTTCATTGTTGCTATGGAGAAGGGTTTTCTTAGTGTGGAAATTGATTTCCATCTCAGAATCTGTTATATTTGTATATTTGTTGGCGAATCTTAGTGCTTTAGTAAGTAATTCCTCACCAATAGAAGGATAGAAATCCACTATGTCAAAAGTAATGAACACTGTATTTTTCTCTTTGTTCAATTCTTTATACCATTGAACAACTTCATAACTATTTTTTCCAGAGATTGTATTCAGTGTTTGTTTTTATGTCCTCTATTGCTTTTTCCAGGATTTTTTTTTTTTTTTTTTTTTTTTTTTTAACTAATTTTGCCTAATTCGGATTTTGATGGGTTTATTAGTCTCCAAGTGGGGTTGTTGTGAAAGTTAGGTTTGTGGTCTTTAAGGTTATAAATGCTTCTTTTGTTGCTGTTGCTTCTATCCTATCACCTAAATCCATCCGGTGCACAAGTTCTTTTTCTTTTTTGCAGATGTGGTATGTGGTCTTATCAGCTTTTTCATAAGTTTTCTGAGTATTTTTGTTGAGGAGTTGACAGTCCTCATTAGGTTCCATTTTAAAGAAATTGCTTGTCTTGTCAGCTTTTATGAATATTTTTTGGTCATTTTGGATTTGTTTTATATTATTATTCAATGTTGTTTGGAAATTATTATGTGATTTTCTAAATTCAATATTAGCTATTAGTCTTTTCATGCTTTCTTCAAAAGGTTTCATTTCCTCTATTACAGGTGGCGATCTCCATGACTTAAAACCATAAGTTTTTTTTTTTTATCTTCCTTTTTAGCATCTGGATTCAAAAAGAAAAACGCTTTCCATCTCATATTGCGCACAGATGTTTCAGTCTGCTCTATGAGTTTTTTTTAATGTAGAGTTGTGGATTAGAAAAACGTATACTTTTGGTGGACTGCCCAAAGTTAATTTTCTCCATTTTAAATTTAGATTCTACTAGACCACAGTGTTCAACGTGAGGAGCAATCAATAAAATTAGAGTTAAAAAGCCACTCAGAATGTTAAAAGTGCTCAACCATGTAGGGAGTGACATACCAATTTAAAATAGGATTTTAAAATGGAAAAAATAAAACTTACAAAATTGTTTCGAGCCAAATGCTCTCCTCAGGGTGTACAATCTGGGCACGCCATCGGTGTTATATAGTATGGTGTGTGGGCGTGTGAGCTCTGCGCGTGTTGCACGTGGCCTGTAGATTTTTTTATCTTTATTGGGGAGCGTTCAGGGGGAACGTGCCAAGGAATGGTTGAAAAGGATTTCCATTTATGCCTGCAATTGTTTATCATTTCTACTTTAGAGTTCAGGGATTTACATAATATCAGCCATTTTCTGTAGCACATAAGTGGCATTTTTTAGAGATATTGTTGTATGGTGTAGCTCTTTTTATAATTTTCCATGATTTGTTGTAATCTATTTTCTTATCTTTAAGCTTCCAAATATATTTACTTAGCTCTGTTTGGTTTTTATATTTTTCATTTTTGAAGGACTGTTTATGGTTTGCATATCTGGTTTTAAAATGGTTTGCCGTGATCCCTATGTATGTTTCTTTATCACTGTCTGTCGTTACCCTAGCTTGGTACACAATATTGTTGTAGAGACATTTATTATTCAGAGGGCACTGGCCTTTTTTTTTATGCAATTACAAGATATCTTTTCGTCACCCTCTTTGGTTGTATTGTTTTTGGTTTTATTGGAAGAATCAATTATATTTTTAAGGTTGGGCATACACGAGTATGATAGTTTGATGGTGTTTTTATTGAATATTTTAGATAGTACATGTTCTTTTGGGAATGATTTTTTAAGAATTCTGAGGAATTCTTTTCCTACGTTAGTTTTAGTTCTTCCATCATATGGAGGGTTATACCATATAATTTTTCTTTTCCTGTTTTTCTTATTGCTGTTCATGTTATTATCTGGGTTGTATTGTAATTTGTAGTTGTAGCCACCTTTTTTCAGCGCCTCTTGGTATTCGGCTGCTGCACTGTTAAATTCTTTCTCATTGCATGACAGTATAGATAATCTTTTCTTTATACCATTAGGTATGGTTTTCAAAATGGAGGGTGGATGGTTACTTTTGATGTCTACGTAGACAGGTTTGTCATTAGGTTTTTTTATATGGTTTGTATGTATGATCCTTAAGGTCTAATGTTATGTCTAAATAATTTACTATTTTTTGTTGGCTTTTACTGTGATTTTTATGTTATGGCTTTGAAAAATTTTACAATGTTCTTTTTTCTTGTTTTCAATGATTTTTGGTTTATTGTTTAACGTGGCAAGGCCGTCATCTCTGTATAAGCCAACCTGTTTACCAAGTATTTTCTGAATATGAGACAACATGAAAAGTCCAACAAATTCATAAGTTTCAGCTCCATCATAAGATCCCATCGTGACGTCGAATCTGGAATTTCTGCTGTTTTTTTGTTTTGTTTTTTAATCCAAGTTTCATTGTTGCTATGGAGAAGGGTTTTCTTAGTATGGAAAATGATTTCCATCTCAGAATCTGTTATATTTGTATATTTGTCGCCGAATCTTAGTGCTTTACTAAGTAATTCCTCATCAATAGAAGGATAGAAATCCACTATGTCAAAAGTAATGAACACTGTATTTTTCTGTTTGTTCAATTCTTTAAACCATTGAATACTTCATAACTATTTCTCCAGAGATTGTATTCAGTGTTTGTTTTTTTTTTGTCTTCTATTGCTTTTTCCAGGATTTTTGTTTACTAATTTTGCCTAATTCGGATTTTGATGGGTTTATTAGTCTACAAGTAGGGTTGTTGTGAAAGTTAGGTTTGTGGTCTTTAAGGGTTATAAAAGCTTCTTTTGTTGCTGTTGCTTCTATCCTATCACCTAAATCCATCTGGTGCACAAGTTCTTTTTTCTTTTTTGCAGATGTTGTGGTATGTGGTCTTATCAGCTTTTTTTAAAAATAATTTTTCTCAATATTTTTGTTGAGGAGTTGACAGTACTCATTAGGTTCCATTTTATAGAAACTGCTTGTCTTGTCAGCCTTTATGAATATTTTTTTGTCATTTTAGATTGGTTTTATGTTATTATTCAATGTTGTTTGGAAGTTATTATGTGATTTTCTAAATTCAATATTAGCTATTAGTCTTTTCATGCTTTCTTCAAAAGGTTTCATTTCCTCTATTACAGGTGGCGATCTCCATGACTTAAAATCATAAGGTTTTTTATCTTCCTTTTTAGCATCTGGATTCAAAAAGAAAAACACTTTCCATCTCATATTGCGCACAAATGTTTCAGTCTGCTCTATGAGTTTTTTAATGTAGAGTTGTGGATTAGAAAAAGGTATATTTTTTGTGGACTGCCCAAAGTTAATTTTCTCCATTTTAAATTTAGATTCTGCTAGGCCACAGTGTTCAACGTGAGGAGCAATCAATAAAATTAGAGTTAAAAAGCCACTCAGAATGTTAAAAATGCTCAACCAAGTAGGGAGCGACATACCAGTTTAAAACGGGATTTTAAAATGGTAAAATTAAAACCTACAAAATTGTTTCGAGCCAAATGCTCTCCTCAGGGTGTACAATCTGGGCACGCCATTGGTGTTATATAGTATGGTGTGTGGGTGTGTGAGCTCTACGCGTGTTGCACGTTGCCTTAGATTTTTTAAAAATCTTTTTTGGGGTGCGTTCGGGGGGGGGGGGGGGGGGGGGGGGGGGGGACGTGCCAAGGAATGGTGCATTGACAAGGATTTCCATTTATGCCTGCAATTGTTTATCATTTCTACTTTAGAGTTCAGGGATGCTAGATTTTCTGTAGTACATAAGTTGCATTCTTTAGAGATATTGTTGTATGGTGTTGCTCTTTTTATAATTTTCCATGGCATCTTGTAATCTGTTTTCTTATCTTTAAGCTTCCAAATATATTTACTTAGCTCTGTTTGGTTTTTATATTTTTCATTTTTGAAGGACTGTTTATGGTTTGCATATCTGGTTTTAAAATGGTTCGTCGTGATCCCTATGTATGTTTCTTTATCACTGTCTGTTGTTACCATAGCTTGGTACACAATATTGTTGTAGAGACATTTATTACTCAGAGAGCACTGGTCTTTTTTTTATGCAATTACAAGATATCCTTTCATCACCCTCTTTGGTTGTATTGCTTTTGGTTTTATTGGAAGAATCAATTATATTTTTAAGGTTGGGCATACACGAGTATGATAGTTTGAAGGTGTTTTTATTGAATATTTTGGATAGTACATGTTCTTTTGGGAATGATTTTTTTAAAGAATTCTGAGGAATTCTTTTCCTACGTTAGTTTTTGTTCTTCCATCATATTGAGGGTTATACCATATAATTTTTCTTTTCCTGTTTTTCTTATTGCTGTTCATGTTATTATCTGGGTTGTATTGTAATTTGTAGTTGTAGCCACCTTTTTCAGCGCCCCTTGGTATTCGGCTGCTGCACTGTTAAATTCTTTCTCATTGCATGACAGTATAGATAATCTTTTCTTTATACCATTAGGTATGGTTTTCAGAATGGAGGGTGGATGGTTACTTTTGATGTCTACGTAGACAGGTTTGTCATTAGGTTTTTTATATGGTTTGTATGTATGATCCTTAAGGTCTAATGTTATGTCTAAATAATTTACTATTTTTTGTTGGCTTCTACTGTGATTTTTACGTTATGGCTTTGAAAAATTTTACAAAGTTCTTTTTTCTTGTTTTCAATGATTTTTGGTTTATTGTTTAACGTGGCAAGACAGTCATCTCTGTATAAGCCAACCTGTTTACCAAGCATTTTCTGAATATTAGACAACATGAAAAGTCCAACTAATTCACAAGTTTCAGCTCCATCATAAGATCCCATCGTGACGTCGAATGTGGAATTTCTGATGTTTTTTTTTTTTTTATCCAAGTTTCATTGTTGCTATGGAGAAGGGTTTTCTTAGTGTTGAAATTGATTTCCATCTCAGAATCTGTTATATTTGTATATTTGTTGGCGAATCTTAGTGCTTTAGTAAGTAATTCCTCATCAATAGAAGGATAGAAATCCACGATGTCAAAAGTAATGAACACTGTATTTTTCTGTGTGTTCAATTCTTTACACCATTGAATAACTTCATAACTATTTTTGCAGAGATTGTATTCAGTGCTTGTTGTTTTTTGTTTTTTTTTTGTCCTCTATTGCTTTTTCCAGGATTTTTGTTTCCTAATTTTGCCTAATTCGGACTTTGATGGGTTTATTAGTCTACAAGTAGGGTTGTTGTGAAAGTTAGGTTTGTGGTCTTTAAGGGTTATAAAAGCTTCTTTTGTTTCTGTTGCTTCTATCCTATCACCTAAAGCCATCTGGTGCACGAGTTCTTTATCTTTTTTGCAGATGTTGTGGTATGTGGTCTTATCAGCTTTTAAAAAAATAATTTTTCTGAATATTTTGTTGAAGAGTTGGCTCGAAACAATTTTGTAGGTTTTAATTTTTCCATTTTAAAATCCTATTTTAAACTGGTATGTCGCTCCCTACTTGGTTGAGCACTTTTAACATTCTGAGTGGCTTTTTAACTCTAATTTTATTGATTGCTCCTCACGTTGAACACTGTGGCCTAGCAGAATCTAAATTTAAAATGGAGAAAATTAACTTTGGGCAGTCCACCAATAATATACCTTTTTCTAATCCACAACTCTACATTAAAAAAAACTCATAGAGCAGACTGAAACATTTGCGCGCAATATGAGATGGAAAGCGTTTTTCTTTTTGAATCCAGATGCTAAAAAGGAAGATAAAAAAAAAAAAACTTATGGTTTTAAGTCATGGAGATCGCCACCTGTAATAGAGGAAATATAACCTTTTTTGAAGAAAGCATGAAAAAACTAATAGCTAATATTGAATTTAGAAAATCACATAATAACTTCCAAACAACATTGAATAATAACGTAAAACAAATCCAAAATGACAAAAAAAATATTCATAAAGGCTGACAAGACAAGCAATTTCTTTAAAATGGAACCTAATGAGGACTGTCAACTCCTCGACAAAAATATTCAGAAAAATTATTTTAAAAAAAATAAAATAAAAAAAAGCTGATAAGACCACATACCACAACATCTGCAAAAAAGAAAAAGAACTCGTGCACCAGATGGACTTAGGTGATAGGATAGAAGCAACAGCAACAAAAGAAGCTTTTATAACCCTTAAAGACCACAAACCTAACTTTCACAACAACCCTACTTGTAGACTAATAAACCCATCAAAATCCGAATTAGGCAAAATTAGTAGGAAAAAAAAAGAAATCCTGGAAAAAGCAATAAAGGATATAAAAAAAAAACACTGAATACAATCTCTGGAAAAATAGTTATGAAGTTATTCAATGGTTTAAAGAATTGAACAAACAGAAAAATACAGTGTTCATTATTTTTTACATGGTGGATTTCTATCCTTCTATTGGTGAGGAATTACTTACTAAAGCAATAAGATTCGCCAACAAATATACAAATATAACAGATTCTGAGATGGAAATCATTTTCAACACTAAGAAAACCCTTCTCCATAGCAACAATGAAACTTGGATTAAAAAAAGAAAAAAAAAAAAAGAAAAAAAAAAACAGCAGAAATTCCACATTCGACGTCAGGATGGGATCTTGTGATGGAGCTGAAACTTGTGAATTAGTTGGACTTTCATGTTGTCTCATATACAGAAAATACTTGGTAAACAGGTTGGCTTATACAGAGATGACTGTCTTGCCACGTTAAACAATAAACCAAAAATCATTGAAAACAAGAAAAAAGAACTTTGTAAAATTTTTCAAAGCCATAACGTAAAAATCACAGTAGAAGCCAACAAAAAAATAGTAAATTATTTAGACATAACATTAGACCTTAAGGATCATCCATACAAACCACAAAAAAACCTAATGACAAATCTCTCTACGTAGACATGAAAAGTAACCATCCACCCTCCATTTTGAAAACCATACCTAATGGTATAAACAAAAGATTATCTAAACTGTCATGCAATGAGAAAAAATTTAACAGTGCAGCAGCCAAATACCAAGAGGCACTGAAAAAAGTGGCTACAACTACAAATTACAATACAACCCAAATAATAGCATGAACAGCAATAAGAAAAACAGGAAAAGAAAAATTATATGGTATAACCCTCAATGTGATGTAGGAACAAAAACTAACGTAGGAAAAGAATTCCTCAGAATTCTTAAAAAATCATTCCCAAAAGAACATGTACTATCTAAAATATTCAATAAAAACACCATCAAACTATCATACTCGTGTATGCCCAACCTTAAAAATATAATTGATTCTTCCAATAAAACCAAAAGCAATACAACCAAAGAGGGTGATGAAAGGATATCTTGTAATTACATAAAAGAAGATCAGTGCCCTCTGAATAATAAATGTCTCTACAACAATATTGTGTACCAAGCTACGGTAACAACAGACAGTGATAAAGAAACATTCATAGGGATCTCGGCAATCCATTTTTAAAACCGGATATGCAAACCATAAACAGTCCTTCAAAAATGAAAAATATAAAAACCAAACAGAGCTAAGTAAATATATTTGGAAGCTTATAGATAAGAAAATAGATTACAACATATCATGGAAAATTATAAAAAGAGCAACACTATACAACAATATCTCTAAAAAAAAAAAAAAAAAGCAACTTATGTACTACAGAAAAGTGTCTGATATTATGTAAACCCCATCTAGCATCCCTGAACTCTAAAGCAGAAATGATAAACAATTGCAGGCATAAGTGGAAATCCTTGTCAATGCACCATTCCTTGGCACTTTCCCCCTGAACGCACCCCGAAAAAAAGATTTTTAAAAATCTGCAGGCCACGTGCCACACGCGCAGAGCTCACACGCCCACACACCATACTATATAATACCAATGGCGTGCCCAGATTGTACACCCTGAGGAGAGCATTTGGCTCGAAACAATTTTGTAGGTTTTAATTTTTCCATTTTAAAATCCTATTTTAAAGTGGTATATATATATATATATATATATAGAGAGAGAGAGAGAGAGAGAGAGAGAGAGAGAGAGAGATGCACACAAAAATATATATTGAATTATAAATGGTGTTTAGTTACTTCCCCCTTACAATCTGTTTTATATATATATATATATTTTAAAAATGAAGTGCTAAAATATATCTACAAGCTTGTTTCAAGATATATCAAGGTGTATATCTCTCCTCAGGATGTCTTTTTTGTGGCATGCCAACGATCTTTTATGGCGTGCGGGACCCGATTTCATCTCTGTTTGTGCGTGCCGATCTCATTTGCTGCACGTGAGGCCTGTGATTTTTGTTAGGGCCTGTTCAGGTGGAATGTGCTAGCAAAGATTTCCACTTGTGCCTGCAATTATTCACTATCTCTACTTTTGTGTTCAGAGTTGCTAAGTATGGTTTGCATAATATTAACCATTTTTCTGTGGAGCATAGATTGCATTTTTTTTAAATATTGTTGTATGGTGTTGCTCTTTGAAATATTGCTGTATGATGATGCTCTTTTTATGATTTTCCAGGATATATTGTAGTTTGCTTTTGCGTCTTTAAGTTTCCAGATATATTTGCTCAGTTCTGTTTGGTTTTTGTATTTTTCTTTATTAAATGACTGTTTGTGGTTTGCATATCTGGTTTTGAAGTGGTTTTCAGTGATCCCTATGTATGTTTCTTTTTCATTTTCTGATGTCACAGTGGCTTGGTATACAATGTTGTTGTAAAGGCATTTATTGCTTAGGGGGCATTGCTCTTTTTTGATGCAATTGCAAGATTTCCTTTCTTCACCCTTCTTTGCTGTGTTGGTTTTCATTTTGTTAGATGCGTCAATTAAATTTTTGGGAGCAAAAAATACCCCACTTGTATACTGTTTATCGTTTACTGTTCCCTGCCTCATTTCATTTCCGATTAAATTTTTGAGGTTGGGCATACATGAATACGATAGTTTGACGGTGTTTTTGTTGAATATTTTATATATACTACGCACAAAAAGTTAAGGATCGGTATGTGAAAACAGGTGCGTAATAAACTCAGTTCGCTACTGTTATTTATTTCTTAGTCCAGCCAAATTGTCATGAATTCTTGTTCAGCTGTAAGTGGGCGATGTTGTGTTAGTGCGAAAATTGCACGGGATTCTCTACTACTGAGCTGGGCCGCAAACGGAAAAGCGGAAACTTGCGAAAAATGACCTTGTTTTGGACCGTTCTGCCTGAACACATTGCACTTGCCAGATGGAAAAACCATTATGCACGTGCAAGCACTGCTGTTTATGTGTGAGATGCTGTTGCTCGCTTAGCTATATAAGAAGACATTCCACCAGTAGTAGGCCTGATCTGACAATGCCTCCACGACGAAAATTAAGCGAGTTGGATAGGAGACGAGCTGTTGCATGGTTCCAAGATGGTGTTCCCAAGCGAGAAGTGGCCAGGCGACTTCATGTGTCCATCTCGGTCATTGTCCAACTGATTCAATGCTTCACAGCCACTGGGATTGTCCATGAAAGACGCAGATCTGGTCGACCGAAGAAGACAACCCCACATGACGATCATCTCATTGAACGACAAGCCCTGCAGACAAGAACAGCCTCTTCCAGCATAATTCAAAGGCAGTTCAGGATGGCTACTAACATCAACATCAGCCAGCAGACCATACGGAACCGCCTACATGGGTTTAATCTCCGTTCTCGTCGCCCAGCAGTACGGCCACGCTTAACTCCAGCCCATAGGGCAGCACGCCGCGCCTTCTGCGCACGTCACGTGAGGTGGACACGTCAGCAATGGTCCCAGGTCCTGTTCAGTGATGAATCACGCTTCACCCTTCACCACAACGACGGCCGACTGAGGGTCTGGAGGCGCCCAGGGCAACGCTTTACTGACGCCACTGTCCAAGAAAAGGTGGCCTTTGGTGGAGGTTCTGTAATGGTCTGGGGGGCCTTCAGCCTTCACCACAGAACACCCTTGTATCATGTACAGGGTAACCTGACTGGCATCCGATACCGGGATGAGATCCTTCGACCGCTGGCTGTGCCTACACTGCAGCAGATGGGACCGAGGGCTGTCTACCAGGATGACAATGCTCGCCCCCACAGGGCAAGGGTGGTCAACGACTTCCTGCAGCAGTCTGGAGTCAACAGAATGGAGTGGCCAGCATGCAGTCCCGATCTCAACCCCATTGAGAACCTCTGGGATGAGCTGGATCACAAAGTGAGGAGCCACCCCCCCCTCCCAGGGATGCCCAACACCTCTACCAGATGCTGCAGGCTGAGTGGCAGGCGCTTCCACAGAGGATCTTCACCAACCTGGTCAACTCGATGAGGACTCGCTGCGTCGAGTGCCAGAACAGCCATGGTGGTTACACGCATTACTGAGCTTTTGGGAGCATCAGTATGCCCTGTCTTGTGATTTCAATGACTTTGGGAAATCAAATTTGGATACGTACGCACTTTAATCAAATGTACACACCAAACGATTGCTCGAGATTGAAGGCAATTGTGTATCGTTATCACTAAAGAATGGAATTAAATGTTGGCCAAACTTCAACGCATTGACTTTCTTATTTTGACAGTTATGAATGTTTGTGAAAGTGATCCTTAACTTTTTGTGCGTAGCTTAGTTTGTGTTCTTTTGGGAACGAAGTTGTTAAAATTATATATATATATATATTTACATATATCTGGCTATCTGTCTATCTATCTATCTATCTAGGTATATATATATATATATATAAGAGAGAGAGAGAGAGAGAGAGAGAGAGAGTGGTAGGTGTGGTAGGGTGTGTGTGTGTGTGTGTGTGTGTGTGTGGTTGTTCTTCTTCAATTTAACGTCTATCCATGTTAAGTGATATTAGACAATGTTAGAGGGAAACGGGGGGGGGGGGGGGGGGGGGGTTAGAGGTATTAGGTAATATCTTCAAAGGCTTTGAAGAAAAACAGCAACAGCAACAATAAAATAAACAACTATGAGCGAACAAAGAACTACTGATCAAAACACTCAACATCAGTTCCAGTTAACAGAACAGAAAAAAATAGCACTTTGATGTAATGGAACTGCAATTTTACACATCAGTGATAAATCTGATACAACTTGATCCAGAGAACATTTAGGTAGGGATGGTAAGTATGGTTTTAAGCGCTCACATTGAAAAAAGGATGTGATTATTTGTAATTTTTCCGCCACAAAGGCATGTTATGTTCTTACAAAACTTTGTCCTAAAAGCATTCAATTTGATCTTGTAAATCAAAGAAATTATAATCCGTGAATAAGGTAAGCTACATTGATGAAATGAATTAAGTGTGTCAATGTTTATTATCTGGCGTGAGTGAGTATCTAGAAAACATCCAGAAGTTTTTAGTTTTTTTGTGTTTTTTTTCTAAAATGTTTCCAGCACGCATTTTCTAATAGACTGTATCCCTCATGGACGGACAATGGAATACTGATACATTCTGACCCGCTTGTATTTCTTGCTCCCCACTTTGCTGCTCTGTCGACCCTCTCATTAAACTGAATGCCACAGTGAGAAGGAACCCAACAGAAAGAGATACTCGTACCCTTAATAACCAAAAATGTATTAATTGATGAATGTCTGTAATTAAATCTTTTCTTATTGTTGTCGATTTGCTGAGAGCAAATAAAACCGATTTTGAATCAACACAAAAGAGGGCCTGAAGTGTTGGGTAAGAAAGATCAAGAGGATAATACAGGGCCATTAAAATGGCAGTTAGCTCGGCTGTAAAAATGGATCTGTTTTTTTCCAAGGTAGTAAGATTTTTCCACCTTTATAGAAGGAATAGCAAATGCTGCACCTGCTTCTTTGGTATCTGAAAGAGATCCATCTGAAATATATCTTAAGATGAAGCGGGTACGAGTTTTCTATATACTCTTTTACTGTTATGCCAATCAAGTTTTCATTGTCACCTTTTTTCAAAGACGAATGGTTGATATCAAATGATGCTCTTTGAAGTTCCCATGGTGGGCTGGGAGGTGAAGGAAGTTGAGGTTTAATTATTTCGTTATGGTTAATTTCTGACTCTTCGAATAAATTGGAAGTTAAAGTCCTAATTGTCGTAATCGATGAGATTGATTTTGCTCTTTTAGGGAAGTTAATATCAGATCTCAAACTAACTTCGTTTTCAACATTGCTGTCACATATTGAAGATCGTAAGACATACTTTGCAACAGCGAGCCGTCGATACTCATCTAATGGTAATACCCCAATTTCGCGATATGTTCCTAGGGACGATGCATGATATGGTACACCTATACTAGTTTGAAAGCTTTGCAATCCAAGCTCTGCATTTTCTTTAGCAAACTTGTCGGGGCACCAAAGAAAACTTCTTGTCCGTAAGTGAGTCTTGACCGTATTAGCGATAATGCCAGGTGTTTGAGTGCATTAGCATCTTGGCCCCAGTTTTGTTTTTGTATAACTTTTAGAAAATTAAAACTTTTTCTGGCCTTTGTTAATAGATATTCAATATGATGGTTCACGATAACTTTGAAGTAATATATACTCCAAGAAATTTTACCATCGGTCTGTACTCTAGGGTTTCTTTATCTATTCGAAAAATTGGTAACTCTGGTGGACCGGGCTCACTATTGAAAAGTACAAGATTAGTTTTTTCCGGTGATAACAAAAGTCCATTCTCCATCATGTAATTATTTAAGTTATCAAGTTCCCGTTGATACAATTTTCTAAAATAGTTCAGCTGTCTTTTGGGGGTTTTCCTTTTTATGGTCACTTTCATCCACATGCATATGTCATCTGCATATTGTACGATTACAATATTATTTGACACAGATTGTGGTAAATCATACAGCAGAATATTGAATAAATGAGGGGCAATAACTTATCCCTGTGGGATTCCCATTTGGGGAAATCTTAAGGTGGAATAGGAGTTGCCTACTTTTGTTTGCATACTTCTGTCAGATAAGAAATTCTTAACATAGTTATAGATATGTCCAGATAGACCAATACTTTTTAATTTAAACAGTATTCTACCATGCAAGACATGGCCATAGGCTTTCTTTATATCAAAGAATGTGGCCAGTACACTTTTTCTATGAGCAAACTGATGCTTAATCTGCATTGTTAGTTTCACTAAATGATCAATTGTTCTTCTCTTCTTCCTGAAAACTGCTTGATTGGTAGGGATAACTTTTCTTTTATAACAATGGTAAATTAGTCTGTTTAAAATGATTTTTTCTAGCAGCTTACCAGTGTGTGATGTTAGAGCAATGGGTCTGTAATTATTTTTATCTTTCTTTGACTTTCCTTGTTTTGGTATTGGAAGTATGATTGAGTGTTTCCATACCTTTGGAATATGACCTTCATCCCAGCATTTTTGAAACAATTCATGTAGTAATATAATCCAGTTTTCCGGCAAATGTTTTAACATTATGCTAGATATTGCGTCTGTTCCGACTGACGTTTCCTTATCACTTAAAGAAAACAGCGTGTCTTTCAATTCTTTCGAAGTAATTGGGGCATTGATATAATTTGCATTATCAGGTACAGGATTTTTATACATATCTTTTTGGGCCTCGTTTTCCCTAAAAGTTCTTATTTCTTTAGGAAGATTATTAGGAAGCATTGTATCAGAAAACATGTCGACGAACGACTCAGCCTTTTGTAAATTAGAAGGAAATTCGTTACCTTCAATCCTGACTGGACATAATGGTAAATGTACTCCATTTTTCATGTTATTGAATTTTGTCCATATCTTTTGTAGATCTTTATGGCTATAAACCTCATCTGTACAAAATGCAGCCCAATACTGCCGTTTCACTTGTGCTATCGTTTTGTTACTAAATGAATTCACTTTCCTCAGGGGGGGGGGGGGGGGGGGGGGGTCTGTTGTTTTTTTTTGTTTGTTTTTTTATCCTGTAAGTATATTTTGAATAAACGTTTCTTTTCGTTCACAACTTTCTCACAAACTTCGTTCCACCAGATGTTTCCCGAATGTTTGTCAGACTTTGAATTAGAATATTTCGGTATGGAACGATCAGCTGCTTGTAACACAGTGTTCGTGATTTTTGAATAAAATTTGTTGATATCATCATCTCTTATGTCATTAGTATTTTGCGATTTTAGAATATTCTCAAACATTTTCCAGTCAGCACACTTATATTTATATTTGGCTATAATGTCTTTGTCTGTCGTAGTCTGGACTAAGTTATCATTAAGAGTAATAATAACGGGTAAGTGGTCGCTTCCTAAGCTATCAGTATGTGTATTCCAGTCACTATTTGGTACAAGGATGGGAGAAATAAGAGACAGATCAATGGCAGAAGCTCTTTGAGTGGGTATATCAGGGATCCTTGTGACTCTCCCGTCATTAAGTAGATAGAGAGAAGCATCGACGATATTTTCGACGAATCTGTTACTAGTCACAGAAACGTTATCAGCTTCCCAGAAAGGTGAATGAGCATTGAAGTCACCAGCGATTAACCATTTCTCATTCGAATCATGCAATGGACGTAACCATTCAGTATTTTCTTCATTTGGCCCTTTAGGTAAGTACACACTGACGACATTAACAATTAACGTCTGACTGATTTTAACCCTTGCTGCACAGGAATGCAGTTGTAATATGTTTGTTGGTGCGGTGACGGACACACGGAGTAATCCATTTTATCATTAATATAAATAGCCGTTTTGACTTTCTCTCCTTGCTCTGTCTTTTCACAGACCGGAGGGAAAAAATAGTTTGACAGTTTGGGTAGATTATTACGAGTCACATTTAACGACTGCAAAATGAGATATTGATAGCTGGAGGAAGCAAGGTGTTGAATAAGGTAAGGCAGGTTTGTATGTATGGATCTGCAGTTCCATTGCATAAACCTGATAGCTTTACTTTCGCCCATGACTCCTGCTTAATTACAGAACACAATGTTTTGATGTTTAAATGGTGGCAAACTACTAACTATCAAAAATAGAGGTAGAGCACAAGAGAGAGAGAGAGAGAGAGAGAGAAAGGGGGGAGAAGGAGGGAGTGGGGGTATAAATATAGTTCTAAGATACAAAGAATTAAACCTGACAGATAACAATAGTTACGAAGTGATGTAGTCAATGAAACGTTGATTTGTTGTCCGCAGTCAAGCAGTATCTACACACAGTGTTTCAATACCAGTCTCTTAATACTTCGAACGTGTTCTGCCATGGGTCCCTTTCACCGAGGAATCGTGGAAACCTGTTCGGGGGTAGGCGTGTCTGGGCAGCTGATAAAGCGGGCGCCTTGATGTTTTCTTTGGTTTCACCCAGAACAGCTGTCTCAGGTGTCGCCCCACGTTTCCCGCAAGGACACTGGCCCCTCTTGCAGTTGGGTGAAGGCCGTCCTTCTTCAGTAGTCTGGTATGTAGGTTGCCATGGTGGACGAAGGAGACATTTTCCACACCATACAGTTCTGTGGATACCAAGGCATTGAATAAGTCCCGTTTAGTTTCCATGCCAGAATCTCTAAGTGGTGCGATCTTGCTTATGACGATTTTTGTTTTGGGGTGTCTGGCTGCTAGATCTCTGACAGAATCAGCAAAGATTTTACTACTGATTTTGGGGTCCGACTTTTTTTGTCGTTGACCCCACAGTGAATGACTACAGCGTCTTGTGACTTCTTAATGGAGGAGTATTAGTCCGTGAGATAGGGGGCCTTATATGCTAGTGCTTCAAAACCATAGGAATACCCAAGTCTGTCCGCATCAACTCCGTTCAACACCGTGTCATGCAGTATTGTGACCATCGGAAGATCTTGTTCTTCTTTGTGGAACTAAGGCCCTTTTCGTGTCTGTAGACTGACGTCAGGAGATGTAGTGTTGACGTCAGATTTCTTAGAAACATTGCATACGTTCTTTTCTTTACAATCGCAGATAGGCCTGTTTTCCACTTCTGCTGGTTTAGTACCGGCGACAGACTTTGGAGCTGACTTAGCTGCCTCAGCGTAAGTAAGAACATTTTTAAAGAACTTGAGTTGCTGGTCGTCGCGGTGTCCTTGACAACCACGTCTTTCATCGTCAATTTCATGTCAGCAATCAATTCATTTTGATTTTTCAGACATGAGACTCGTTCACAAAGAGTATCGATAACTGATTGAAGATGAAGGATGATACTTACAGAGACTTGCAGCTAAACGGAGACCCATACACCCAATTCTGATTGGCTGTTTATAGATGACGTATTCGCCGCCATTTTGTTTGAGGAATACCCTTTCGGGTAAATTTAGCATACCGCGTGGGCAAACCATTCCATGAACATGTACGCCCGATCAACTGATGGTGCTGCGGATTACTATACTCTTGTCTTGGTAAGTATCGCATTCTTTTACCGCGAGGCGTTCGTTTGCTCTTTTCCCGCTCCTTTACGCCGGCCATTGTCTGCTTCCAGTTCGACTGATTTCATCTGATCTACTGGATCTACTGTTTTTGCTAGCAGAATGACTTCCTAATGTGCATTCAAACTGCATTTCAAATGTCAAAAAGGGAAAGTCACTCACAAACTACGTGAAATTCAAAATAGTCATAAAGCTGCACAAGATGTAACTCATCTTGTGGTCCGTACTCATAATCAGGATGAGTGGATTGGGCCATCAGGTGCAGACTGCAGTAATCAGGTTTACTTTGTCAATAGAATTCCTGAATGTCAGGAGTGCTCATGCAGACAAGTTTGTGAAGAATGTAACATATGTGTGCATAAGTTTTCATATACTTGTTTTGAATATATAACTAGAGAGCTGCCATGTAAACATCTACATGCAGTGCAAATCGTTCTTACACAAACATCTGTCAGGAATCTCAGAGTGAAACACAAACTGAAGACCAAGAGGTCATGATGGAAATGACCTCAGAAGCTGACACGCATGAAGAATGTGCAATAGACAGCAAGGAGTGTTTTAAGAGTTTCATTTGTAAACCAAACACTGACTATTCTAATAAACTACATGAACTGCGGGATGTCGCACTCAAAGAAGTAAAGGAACTTATCTCTATAATTAAAAATGCTAATAGCATTGAAGCTCTAAAGAGTGTAATTTCAAATGTTAAATCTGCCAAGAGTATTTCAAATGGTTTGGAAACAATTGAGATGAGTCAGGTAAAGAAATTGCAAATACATGAGAAATTCCCTGGAAACAAAAAAATTTTGAGACCCAGAAACGGATGATGTTTTTGTCCATAAAAAGAAAGTCCAAAAAGAAACGGTTGAAACAGTGCAAGCCAGATGCCAAAGAATGTGAACTGCTAACCAAAAAGTTGAACGCAGTAACACCATCTAAATCTGCCATTTGCTTTTGTGAAGAGGATAATGGTACCAGTGAGGAAATAGTATGGCAGCAGTGTTCTGATTGTCAAAGTTGGGTACATGTTATCTGTGATGACATACCCAGTGCCAATGAAACAGATATTTATCACTGCCGCCCTTGCCGAGACAAGATGAAACCAAATGTTGTTTTTTTATGTAGGTAGCTGCATTTTCTGATCTGATGAAACCAATGGTCACTTTTATTGAAAAGTGAAGTCAGACTAGTCTTCCATCCCTTGTAGCTATATGTTGAAACAGTTAAAGTGAAGTCAGACTAGTCTTCCATCCCTTGTAGCTATATGTTGAAACAATTAAAGTGAAGTCAGACTAGTCATCCATCCCTTGTAGCTATATGTTGAAACAGTTAAAGTGAAGTCAGACTAGTCTCCATCCCTTGTAGCTGTATGTTGAAACAGTTAAAGTGAAGTCAGACTAGTCTTCCATCCCTTGTAGCTGTATGTTGAAACAGTTAAAGTGAAGTCAGACTAGTCTTCCATCCCTTGTAGCTATATGCTGAAACAGTTTAGTGGAGAACTGCAAAGGGCTGTAAGACATTAAGTGACAAGATGATTTATTTGTCCTCAAAAAAGAAAATGGCTGTGTAGTGGCAAAGTATTATCATCGTAAAACACCCAGATCCTCACAATGACATGCACATAAAGTAGCCAAGCTCATGTAATCAAGTCACATTGCACGTCCACATAAAATACACTTCAAAGTATTTCCGCATGTTTTCACATTTGTAATACAGTCAAATAGAATATTGACACTGTAAGTATTAAAACACACACAAAATCACACACACACCACACACAGGCAAGTAGTATGTCAACTGACCCAACCTTGATACACAATTTCACAAAGTTTTCTGCCAGGATGTTCTTCAACCCATATTTACAAATGGAAAAGTCAGCAATACTGTACGGGTATGTCACATTTTTTTGTTCAAGGCAAAATTAGGTAAAGGTATATCCTTTTAATGCCATATTAAAGGATATAAACTGCACAAACACAAATATGTCTCCACCATATTAACTCACAGGGCTTGATTACAAGCATCACCACTGAACTTGGGATGAGATTTTGTACCCATGTTAATTGTTACTGATTGTGAATGCTCTCTTTCTTTTCTTTCTTTCTCAATTCTATACATGAATTGCAAACTTCACCTCTTGCAGCCACAGTTTATAAGATGTGTTGAATGGTCATTCTGGATTAGCATGATTTACATTCTCAATAATTGACCAATGACATTTTCTGATATTTTATGGCATGTTGTGGCTTTCCTGGTACATGCCTTCCTTCCCTTCCTCCTGGGTCAGCCCTGATATAGCCCATAGCGGTTGGTGGGGCTATAAGCCACATGATTGATTGACTTGTTAAAATCAAGGATGGAAGGTGCTCATATGGTTTTGGTTGGGTTGTTTGTTCAGTGACAATATGTACATCTTCCTCTCTTTTTTTTCTTTCTGTTGATTATATTGTCTGAATCCTGTTGTGACCTACAAGGGTATGTTTGAAAGTATTACTGATGTCGTAATCAAGAGTAAAGAATTAAACAGAAAACATCTGTGGGCCATTCCTCCGTCTTCTAAACTCATAGTCATAGTCATACATTTTTACTTGATAGCAGTTTATCACATATCAGTTTTTCTGTTGCTACCTTGTACATACCCGGTAGTGTTCAGGGTGGACACTAGCTGTCCATCCTGCAGCGTCTGCCCATATGTTTGTCTCTGTTCACTGGGAGTGATATGGGTTAGCACTTTGGATATCACCAGATTAGCCATTGAATTATGCTAACTGATGTGTGTATATGCATGTGTGTGTGTGTGTGTGTGTGTGTGTGTGTGTGTGTGTGTGTGTGTGTGTGGTGTGCAGGATGTGAGTGTATGTTTGCAGGATGTGTGTATGTGTCTCTGTGTGTTTGTTTTGACTTGTGACCGTGTGAATTGGTCTTAAGTGTTGGATAGTCCTGAAAAGGCCATGTGTACTTGGCTGGGCTGCACTGATTACACCTTGAAAAAGACTCTCCAGCCCACACATCATTTTTTTTTCCTTCTATATTATCATAATGGCAATGTCATGTGTGTGTACTATCATGGCATGCAGCTTCTTGTTTGTTTACTGGCTCACTGTACAGTTTAACTTTGGAACAATATCAACACACCACTATGCCCTTTTTGAACTTGAACTTGAGGTGTTTGAGGCTTTATTGGAGGCCTGGTCACCTTCGAGACTTGTAGACAGTCTACACCTAAGAACTTGCATGCGTGGGGTACCTAAAGGATCTGGTACTACCACTACCTATTTATAGCATACTGGATTAAACTTTGAAGGCAGGCTGTTTCAGTGGGCATCCAGTCTGGACTTAAAGGTGTTCATTGATGGGGCTGTGACTATCTGTTCTGGGAGGCTAATCCAGGAGTTGATGACTCTCTTGGAGAAAAAAATTTTCCTGTACTTGCAGCCTACTGTGACCTTTGACTAGTTTCAGGCTGTTGCCCCTTGATCTCTACTATCAAATAGCTGAACCTGAAGGTTCTTCACCCTGTACCTTCCGTGCACATACTTGTACAGGTCAATCACGTCACCTCGAGCCCGTCAATATGTTCTAGACAGGGTAACTAGAGTATGGCCTAGCGTTCTGGGTAGGATTTGTCTTTGAACGATGAAAGGAGCTTAGTTGCTCTGCGCTGATCACCCTCCACCTCGGCACACAACGTCTTGTGGTGAGGTTGCCAAGCCGAGTGCC
Source organism: Conus canariensis (assembly GCA_033310375.1). Classification (NCBI taxonomy): domain Eukaryota; kingdom Metazoa; phylum Mollusca; class Gastropoda; order Neogastropoda; family Conidae; genus Conus; species Conus canariensis. The sequence goes on along the minus strand of JAMYXO010000656.1, from coordinate 1,816 downwards.
CATACTCCAAGACTGGTCTTACAAGTGGATCTTACAAGTACAGCCTAGAATGAAGGTCTCATTTGTCAAGTGGTCGAAGGAGTGTCTGATTATCCCCACAATTCTATTTGCTGATATTCTTTATTGCTTTATTCTATTTTTTAAAATTACATTACAAAGGAACAGAATAATACACAGGTCTAACAATGCAAGGTCTTCTCACAGTCTTTTCAGAGTGCGTGCATGCATGTGTGTGTGTGTGTGTGTGTGTGTGTGTGTGTGTGTGTGTGTGTGTGTGGTGTGTGTGTGTTCTTGTTGTTGTTGCTGTTGTTGTTGTTGTTGTTGTTGTGTGTGTGTTGTTGTGGTGGTGGTGGTGGTGGAGGTGGTGGTGTACTATGTTGTTCATTAACATTATTGACATAATAATTTCTCCTCTTTTAAAATAATTTTTTTTTAGTAACAAAAAAAAAAAAAATGGAAAATACAACTTTCAGGTCTTGCACTGATCATACTGTAGTGACTCACGGTTTCTGCACACATAGGTGAGCCCAACGGAAGTGCACCTCGCGTGAGAAGTGTTTTCCCTACAATACTCATAGTGCTAAGCCAGTTACAGGTGCCAGAATAATCAAGAATGATTGTGGGCCCTCAACACTGAAGAAGAGAAGAGTGCCATGTGAATTACAACAAACACCACAAATTAATGCAGGGCGCTTGGAAAAGGGTAAAGGGGGTGGGGGTTGGTGTGAAAAAGTACACAATCAATAGTATCATCTGTGTGATTACAATCGAAATTGATGAGAAGTGGATCGTCGAAAATCGGCTTTACATTTTTTTTTTTTTTTTTTTTTTTTTTTATTAAATGTGCCTGCCACCACCGGACTTTCTCCAACGATCGCCTTACGTCAGTTACGGCACGTGTGAAGTGCATGACACCGATGATAAGCACGAACAAACGGCCGTTTAGATATCAAAGCAGAAATGAAAACATAAGGCAGCGACTTGAACAGCTGAAGCACCAATTTATGAACTGACCTGTAACCACGGGTCTCAAACACCGGCAACATCAAGTATCAAGTATGAATTTCGCTCAACTTCAGCTGCGAAGCAATCGCAACACTTTCTTTGGTGGATGGAGTCCACAGTGCTATAAATAGACGGAATCCCGAATAACATCATCTTTGAACAGCCAATCAGAATTGGGTGTATGGGTCTCCGTTTAGCTGCATGTCTCACAGAGTCTTTAGGATTTTCTTCTTCGGGTTTGCTGTCTTCAGATGTCCCGTTTGATTGAGCAGCGTCTTGTTTCCGACGGTTTTCTCGATGTTCTCGATTTAATACCTCTTTTGGAAGACACGCGCCTTTTTCTATTTTTTCTTGTACGCCCGGAACGTCCTGATTTGCCGTGGTTGTTGTACGACCTCCTAGACATCGGGATCTTGTTAGACTTGTCATGATGATGGTAGAACTGCAAAAACTTTGGACAGTGTTTGATTCACTTGGTGACTGCGTCCGCCATCTTGCACACACATACACGCACACACACACACACACACAAGCAAACACACGCTCACACACACACACACACACACACACACACACACACACACACACACACACACACACACACACACACACTCACCCACACACACAACTCAGCACAAAAAACACACTCACACAAAAAAAAAATTAAAAAAATTAAAAAACCGAAAATGGGAGAGGGAGAGGGAAAAATACTCTCTCTCTCTCTCTCTCTCTCTCTCTCTCTCTCTCTCTCTCTCTCTCTCTCTCTCTCTCACACACACACACACACACACACACACACACACACACACAC